>PVJC01004400.1:0-64050 GCA_004026665.1 Murina feae
GAGTGCACAAATTTTTGTGCACCGGGCCCCTAGTTGTATTATAATAACATACACATTATAAGAAAGAAAAACAAATTCAAAGTGATGATTATCTCTGGGGAGGCAGAAAGGGAGAAAGAAAACTGTTATAAAACATGAGAAAGGAGTCAGGGAATGTCAATCATATTTGTGATGAACTGTTTTTGTTGTTTTTTAATATGTTTTTTTAATTGAAATATTGAAGCAAGTATGTCAAACTGTTAAAACGTGATGGAGCTTGGTATCTGGGCCTTGGTTCTAGAAACTTGCTACAGTACAATTTACCTTGTTGAAAACAGTTACATCAATGATGTCTCATCAATGCCTGACCGCATATATGACAGTGCTCTCATCCTATCCTATATAATAAAAGCCTAATATGCAAATTGACCAAACGGTGGAACAACCAATGGAACGACTGGTCCCTATGACATGCACTGACCACCAGGGGGCAGACACTCAATGCAGGGGCTGCCCTCAGTCCACAGGTCCCAGGCCAGCCAAAGCGGGTGCCAGTGCCCCTCCCCACCCCCCAGTCACTCTGCCAGTCTCCCCACAGATCAGCCCTGATCACTGGCCAGGGCTTAGGGACCCTACCCATGCATGAATTTCATACCTCAGGCCTCTAGTAAAATTATAATGGAGCTGAAAAATTCCTGTAGCCTAGTGATGTTGTAACTGTACTAACATTGTAGCCCAAAGCATTACTCACAAGTCTGTGGTGATGCTGGTGTAAACAAACCTACTGCTTTGCCAGTCGTATAAAAGTATAGGATCTACAATGATGTCCAGTACATAATACTTGGTAATCATAATAAATGACTGTGTTACTGGTTCATGCATTTACTATAATCCTGTATGCTTTTTATCATTATTTTAGGATGTACACTTCCTACTTATAAAAAAAGTTTTCAGTAAAGCAGTAGGCCATGTTATCCCTCATATATCTCAGGTTTATCTCATCTCTTGATTTCATCATTTTCTCTTGTGCTTGATTTAATCCTGTTTTTTTTTTTGTGTGTGTGTGTGCAGTGAAATGCTGTACAGTCTTATAGTCTAGGAGAAATAGACTAGATCATATAGTTTAGGTGTGTAGTAGACTATGCCATTGAGGTTCATGCAAGTGCACTTTATGACATTCCCTTATGGACAAAATTGTCTAATGACACTTTTCTCAGAATGTATCCCTGCCATTAAATGGTGTATGACCATATTGGAAACATTTCGTGATAACCAAGGTAAATGCATAAAAGCATAAGAAACTGGAATCCATTTTTAAAATGGATTTAGGCAAGGGCTGCATACAGGGTGGAGTTGGATTAAAATATTTAACTTCCTGCTCTAAAAACCTGGAACCCTCATTTAAGGAAATCACATTCCTATCTTAATTTCAATCTTTTGGATAGAAATATAGACCTATTTTCATGACTTTCTAAATTTTTCTAAATGGGCTCTTTCAGCAGTAATGAACCAGAGGTCTAATGGTAGCAGGGGTCTTTAGAATATGTGATTATTAAGAGAAGGTGAAACTGAGAAGTCAGAAGAAAAGATTTCAAGGGATTCAAATTGAAGTCTGGCTTTATAGTAAAGAACAAACCAGCCATATACATAGTGTGTGATTGGGGGGAAATTTGATATTACTTCTTTCTAGCTGTTTTTGGAGAAGACTTTAAAAAAGCCTTTTTATAATTTCTTTTGAGCATTTTGTTTTCTTCTTTTCTGGGCATGGTTAATGAATTAAAGAGCCGATTTCCTCTCCACAGCTGTGCGTCATTGCCTTAGGGATTATTATGGGAACAAATACTAAAGGAGTTCTGCTGTCTACCAGCCAGAGCTCTTCACATAAACAAGCCTGCGACCTCCCGAGGATTGTGCAGGTGTCTGTGAGGGTTCCCGATGACTATTAAGACTGCCAGCCGCGGAGCTCCCCTGGTAGCAGATCCCTGATCTACGAAATAACATCACCCCGAAGATGCTGAAGGCAAAGAGAGGTGTGAAGAAAATTCAGAGACGCGCTTCCCTATGCAATCCTTAAGAGGTCATGGCTACCACTGAGGAGTTATGGGAGACTGGGTTGTTCGAGCAGACTGTACTTTAAGCCTATAGATATTTATTCATTTTTACTATTTTCATGATAACGAGAAACTAAAAATAATGCCCTTTGGAAAAGTCAAGATTTTCCAGTATGGAAAAATACGTATTTTAAAGTTCTGAATTCTGAAATAGCTAAAATAGACAAGTTTTACCAAAGATCCATCCATGAAATGGGATTTTAGAAAGATTATTAACGACGTTAACAAGGCACTAATAAACGATTGTGTGCCTGTGTTTATAATGTGCTAAAGTAACTAGTTTGGCATCAAATATTTAATTTATTTTGTTTGCTAGACATTCTCACCTTATTGGAAAAGAATGTACTTACGCTGTATTTGGAGAATTGAGCAAGTGATATTTGGGGAAATGGAATAAAGGTAGGGCAAGATAACTTTCTAGAATATGAACCATTTATCTCTTCCAAAGACAAAGGGAATGATATGGGTGACCCAGTGGATCTGACATGTTTCTGGCTTACTGAGAATAAAATTGTGCAGAAAAATTCAATTCGATTCCAGGTCTGGGAGTTACTGGCTCAACCCCAGTAGGGAGTGTGCAAAAGGCAGCTGACCAATGATTCCCTCTTATCATTTATGTTTCTATCTCTCCCTCTCCTTTCCTCTCTCTGAAATAAGAAAAAACAAACAAACCAACATGTTTAAAAAAAAAATCACAGGTGCTCCTTCTAACTGACTTTGATCAATAAAAAGATATTGGTAAATGGTGTTGACGTACGGTCATCTCAAACTGAAATTCTGATCTCATGGAGTCTAGACTTTCAGAGTTGAAGGAATTATTTAAAAATATATTTTTATTGATTTCAGAGAGGAAGGGAGTAGGAGAGATAGAAATATCAATGATGAGAGAGAATCATTGATCAGCTGCCTCCTGCATGCCTCCTAGTGGGGATAAAAGCCCAAAATCCTGGCATGCACCCTTGACTGGAGCTGAACCCAGGCGCTTCAGTTCACTGGCCAATATGCTATCCACTGAGCCAAATAGGCTAGGGCTCTCATTGTTTTAATTTGCATTTTCCTGATGACATACGAAGTGGAACATCTTTTCCTATGCTTATTTGCCATCTGCATATCTTCTTTGATGAGGTGTCTGTTAAGATCTTTGGCCCATTTTCCAATCAGTATTTGTGGGGTATTTTATTTTATTGTTTTCTTAATGTTTAGTTTTTAGAGTTCTTTGTATATTTTAGACTACGGTCCTTTATCAGAACTGTCTTTTGAAAAATTTTCTTCCAGTCTGTGACTTGCATTCACAGTCTCTAGAAATTGTCTTATGCATAGCAGACATTTTTAATTTTAATTAAGTCCATTTTATGTTATTTCTTTCATGGATTATGCCTTTGTTGTTCTATCTAAAAAGTTATTACTATACCCAAGCTCACCTAGGTTTACTGTTATGTTATTTTCTGGAAGTTTAACGTTTTGCATTTTATATTTATGATCTATTTCAAGCTAATTTTATGAAGAGTATAAGATCTGTGTCTAGACTCTTTTTTTTTTTTTTTTTGCACTTCAATGTCCATTTTTTGGAATAATTTGTGGGAAAAAATATATTTGTTCCATTGTATTGCCTTCCTTCCTTTATCAAAGATCAGTGTATTATGTTTATGTGGGTCTATTTCTAGGATCCTATTCTATTTCACAGATCTATTTATGTATTCTTCCTCCAATACCACACGTTTAGACTGTGGCCTTATAGTAAGTGTTGAAGTTGGGTAGTGTCAGTCCTCCACCTTTGTTCTACTTCAACTTTGTGTTGGGTACTCTGGGTCTTTTGACTGTCTATTTAAATGCTAGAATCAATTTGTTGATATCCATTAAATAACTTGGGATTTTGATTGAGATTGCAATGAGTCTATACTTAAGTGGGAAAGGCTTAACTTCTTGATAATATTGAGTTTTCTATCTGTGAACATGGAACATCTCTCCATTTATTTAATTCTTTGATTTTTTTCATCAGAGTTTTTTAGTTTTCCTCATATAGATCTTACACATAATTTATTAGATTTATGCCTGAATTCTTAATTTTGGGGGAAGGGGTGCTAAAACAAATACTATTGTGTTTTTAATTTTTAATTTCACTTGTCTATTGCTTGTATGTAGTAACATGATTGATTTTTGTATATTAATCTTATGTCTGCAACCTTCCTACAATCACTTATTAGTTTATATATAATTTAAAAAATAGTTAATCTATGTTTCTGATTTTTAAAGGTACTTGGTTTCATAAAATCTGAGTACATTGCTTTAAATACATATCTATTTAACAAACAACTACTTATAAATGGGTCTTTACAAAAAGAAAATAAATCAAATTTGAGTCTTGCTAAGACTCTGGAAATTATTAATGATTTAGAAAAAAATTAAGAGAAAAAGGAATATGTTAGATGACATAAAGAGGACATACTCAGAAAATTTGAGTGAGAGAAACTCAAATAGATAAAAGATCTTTCTTCTACACACAATAAAATGTGTTATGAAGAAGGAATCTAAATTTAAAAAACTAACAGATGTAACAATCTAACATAGAACTTATTTATAACAAGGTGTGTGCGTGCATGTGTGTGTGAATGTGTGTGATAAATTAACAGGGAAATGTGCACAATGAATCATTTTTTATAAGAGTGAGTAATTATTGTTAACATCTTAGGTGCAATATGGCATTATGGTTTTTTAGAGAGTATATGTCTTTAAGAAATACAAACCAAAGTATTTTTAGGTGAGGTAATAGATTTCTGACACCTGCTTCAAAATAATCTGGTTGGCATGGTGTAGAAAGTGAGAGTGAGCTCCTCAAACTAGTCTCTCAGCATTTGTGTATATTTGAAAATTTCCATAATAAAGAATTAGAAAACATTTATTGAACACTAAACTTCCAGGAAGGCCAGAATTATGTTTATCTTATTTACCCTTGCATCCTTAGAATGTGCATAGTAGCTGGTGTACTCTAGTATAGTAACATCTCAATACATACTTGTAGAATTCATTAATTAATAGCATTTGATAAGTTGTGCTTTTATCTTGAGAGTTCTATATATAGGCAGATGCCTTTACGAGGCCTTTGAGGAGTGGAGTTGACTATGCTTTAACAAAGCATGGCGGCACGGGGCTTTAAGGACAGATTCAGTCTGCTTCATGTGTTAGTTTCTATGTCCCAATTATGCCTTTTTAAAAAATGATCCTTTCCATCTGAAGCTCTGAATAATATTCTGATTATTTAAAAAAGTTCTTAACTCTCCCAGAATTATTTTGAAAGCTACTTCTAAATTTCCCAAAACTCTTAACAAGTTAATTGAAAAAACGTTTGTTTAGAAATTCAGTACGAAAGATAATATGCTCTGTGCTGAAGGTAAAATAAAATAAATCTTTGTTCCACAGGAAGTTAAGCTCAATGGTAGATGAGGACCTTATTCTTTGTGTAGAAACCTATCCAAACATTTTTAGGGGTGTCTGTGCTCATGAGATATTGGGGAGGTAGTTTTTACTTCTTATCTTATTATCTTAAAACAGTTATTACAGCTGCACTGTTGTGGTATTATTGCTTGTTTGAATCAGCACTTTGTTCATATTACATTATTTCAAGCTGATATATATGAAGGAATGGTTTGTGACTGGTGGCATCTGGCTTTGGCTATGGTGCTGTCCTTAATATTTTCCTAGCTTGATAAGCATAGTCATTTATTATATTAACTGGCTCATCCTAAATAAAGACCTATATACATGGATACACATGATGATTACTTGGTTTTTAATGTTTTTTTTTCTTTCTCTGCGTGTGTGTGTGTGTGTGAGGGTTTGTTTATTTTTTGCCACTGTCTTAAGCAGAACTCTATTTCAAATTAACTTAGACCTCTAACTAATAATTTGGAAAATGGCCTTCTGTTTTCCAAAGATTTATTTGAAAATTTTTATTGTGAAATTATTAACATGTCCACTTTTTACTATAATCCAAATTTTTAAGATTCAACTTACAGAATAGGTTATTCTTAAAGTATTAAAAAAGAAGAAAGCCCCACACACAAGGCTTGGTCTAGCATAAGAAAAAATGCTAAATAATGCCCAAGTTCCTGCCTTGGGTGACATTCACTGGAAGAGGAAGAAAAAAGAGGAAAAGCAAGATTGGAATGAAAATTATGAATATAGTTTTGAGCTTGTTAAATTTGAAATACTTGAATGATCTCCAGTGGAGATGAACAATAGGTAAAAGGATATATAGTTTTACATTTACTATTTTAATTTTTAAAAAATAAATTTATATTGATTTCAGAGAGGAAGGAAGAGGGAAAGAGAGATGAAACATCAATGATGGGAGAGAATCATTGATTGGCTGCCTCCTGCACGCCCCCTACTGAGGATCGAGCCTGCAACTGGGCATGTGCTCTAACGGGGAATCGAACTGTGACCTTCTGGTTCACATAGGTTGTTGTTCAACCACTGAGCCAAGCCAGTTTTAAATTTAAATAACTAAATCTATGCTGGAAATGAAGTTCTGAGATTCATCAGCTTATAAAAGATATTTCAAATCATGGAAGTGAATGAAATTACTACCCAGTAAGAGGGGCTAGAATGAGAAGAGACTTAACAAAATGCTGCAGAATACCCTTATGTGAGGGTAAAAGGAGGAGGGAAACCCCAAAACAGAAAAAGGTTGACTATAGATGAAACATGATAGAGAAACTAAGAAATTGACAATGATGATATGATAGAATGATAGAAGCAGAAGCCATACTAGAGTGAACTGAGATATAATTGGACAATGAGAAAGAGAGCCAGTGTGTACAGGCACTATTTCGATAAAAACATTTGTCTGACAAAGGCAGCAAAGTGTCATTCTTAATAAAAAAATATATACAAAAATGAATACAATTTAAAATTCAAAATGGATATATATATTATGACTGATGAAATCCATACTCATCTTATATAATAAAAGGGTAATATGCAAATTGACACTAACAGCAGAACAACTGGGAATGTCTGGTCACTATGACACACTCTGACCACTAGGGAGCAGGCGCTCAATGCAGGAGCTGCCCCTTGGTGGTCAGTGCACTCCCACAGGGTGAGCTCTACTCAGCCATAAGCCAGCCTGACAGCTGCCAGTACAGTGGTGGTGGTGGGAACTTCTCCTGCCTCCTAGCAGTGCTAAGGATGTCTGACTGCAGCTTAGGCCTGTTCCTCACTGACAAGTGGACATCCCCCAAGGGCCCCTAGGCTGCCAGAGGGATGTCTGACTGCCAGCTTAGGCCCGATCCCCCAGGGAGTGGGCCTAATCCAGAAGGTGGACATCTCCCGAGGGGTCCCAGATTGCAAGAGGGCACAGGCCAGGCTGAGGGACCCTTAAGTGCACAAATTTTTGTGCACCAGGCCTCTAGTTTATAATACTATTCATAAAGGATTTAAATAAAATAGATCAATCTTTATATGGCAGTGATTGATAAACAAAAACAGTATTAAATTATAAATGTAATGTTTTATTATGTTAATATAAACATTCATTGAAAGGTTTAGAATATTGAATTATTTGTTTTGATACTTTATTTTTCTATTTATTTGTGTTTTCTAAAATGGGAAAGTGAATAATTAATATTACATTTGAAGAACATATTCTTGGATTTTTCTATTTTGAAGAACATAGGCTTAGATTATGTCTAATCACTAAACTTTTAGATGATATGCACATCTTTAGGTAAATCTACTGCTTCATCTTAAGAGTCAGAACTGATATTTACCAGCTATCCATTTCTATTTTGTGCTATAAAAATACTGTTTTTTTACTTTTTTCTTTTCTGAAATTCAAAACACATGCACTAAAGAGAACATAGGCTAAACACACAGGCAAAAAGGGGTCCATTCCACGGGATGGAAGATTTGCCGTAGTTATGTGAGTCATTTCTCTCTGCCTTGCCTCTAGAGTGTCTCTGCTGGTGCTCCTTACTGGGTCTAGGACGTGGCTCAGAGGATGGTGTGCCCTCTACCTATACCGGAGCATTTCATTATTTGTTAGACTTTTCCCTATTATGAGGTTACTTTGGTCAGGAAGTCATTGCCAGTTAGAAAGAGGCAGAACAAAGAATAAAAATAATGCTCTAAAAAGGACAGTACTTGCAAATTACACTTAAGAGAGTTATTTTAAGCCAGCAAAGGCTGGGTTTGGTGGTGGCAGCCACATCTACCCCAATGAGCATGTCACTGAAGAGAACCAGGTATTTTGGGAACCACAAGCAGACTGTACAATTAAGGTTTAGGTAAAAGGATTGGGTAATCCTGCAATAGTCACTGTTACATAACACACCAGTTGCTGCCCAGGGATACAAGCGGTAACTGAATATTATAGCAGGAACTGTTAGCTTTGCTGCAACCATGGGTCACTTGCTATTTCCATTATAAACCTCATTTTGTAGTTGGTTTATAACCCAGACAGTTTAATTCACATTAAGCTGAAACCTGGCATTGTAATGAAAAGCCTAGAAACGCTTTAATTTTTTTTTTCTTTTTGAAAAAGAGAATTTTGAGCTAGAAAGAACCAGAGAGATCATCTAGTCTAACTTCTCTCTTACAGGTGAGAAGAGAGGCACAGGGGACAGCGAGAAGGTCATGATGTCATACACTCACCAGAAGGTAGAACCAGACACAGGTTTTTCTGCCTTTCTGAATAAAACAAACCAAACCAAAAACTAACTAACCTATACGAACCTATTTAATTTAATTTAATTTCTTGTTAATGTAAGGAAGCCAGAGGAAACAGGTGTTGACTCTCATATTCACCACGGATCCCTCTTGATGAGTTGCAATGACTTGTTCCAGGAATCACAGCTTGTTGAGTGACAGGACAGGAAAGAACTCAAGTCTGTTTTGTGACTATTTCACAAATTGAAAATTTTAACTTATTTATTTTTCTAAAATTTATGGGGCTGACACTGGCCAACAGGGTCATACAGGTCTCAAGTGTAAATTACCATGACATTTTTATATTCCCTTTCTTTCAGTCATATCAATTGTCTGTTCACTTGATTCATTTCATAGACCTAAGGGACAGATTGCTAAACCATGGATCAATGGGGCACTAGTTGACTACATTCCCATGGTCATAAAATTAATCATAAATTGAATTGGAAAATAAAGAAGGGTTATAAAGCCAGGATCGTGTTTCTATAAAACCACAATTGGCTGAAAAGTAAATTTAATCAGCCAACTTAACAATCATTTTTATCTTAATAATATCAAAAGAAAACTGCTGTGGTGGATTGCTTTTGTTTGATAAATTCCAATGATTATTTAGTCAACATTAAAGTCAAAATTTTTGATGTAAATGGAGTAGATGACATTTTCTTGAACTATGTATTATATCCAGTTGGCTGGAGCTAGACATCATGTGTATATACATTTGACTCCTTGCATAGCTGGCGTTCCTGAAATCCAACCCAGAAGAATTTTCCTACATCATTACACCCTATCTTTACAAGTGACCTGTTATGGCAATGGAGTGGGACATTTTATAGTTCATGCCATAGAATCAGCATTCAAATGTCAAAGCCTAATTCCAACCCAGCATGCAGTTAGTACTCCCTCTCCTCTCTACCTTTACTTCTTTGTTTATACCGAAGACAACAGAAACTTGGTTGAACATGTCTTTTTCCTCTGGTAGATGTTAAATTCCTCTGAGTACAGGGATCATACAATGTTTTTCATAGTTACATCCCTCTTTGCACATACCATAATATGTACTGAACTATTATGCTTCTCATCTGGCATATGTCCAATCAAAATTCATATTATCATGATGTTATTCACTTGGAGATATGCCTGTGTGGAATCAAGGATTACGGACTTAACTGTCATGATCTCCTATAGAAGAATAGGATGATATGTTTCATTAAGCTCAGTTTAAGAGTGAAGAAAGAGGAAAATGCTGAGAAACTTAGACTTTGACTTTTGTTTATAAGAAATCAGAAATAAATAGGAAAATTAAAATTAGATCCCCAGAGTATAATTTGATAAACATAGCCCAACCAAGAAACTTAGTCTGTTTTATGTACATTTCTCAGTAATTTTGTGCCCACTTAACCTTTATTTACCAAATTAAGATGTTGCATTATGATTGTTTTGTTTATACCTCCTCTGTGTGGTCATTATTATTTTGTAAGTTCATGACATCGACAGCCTGAAATTCCAATAAACTAGGAAAACCATACTGAGGAAGTGGGTGGTAATTGGCAAAAGGAAAGCATAATATGGAGAGGATTAGCTGAAAGCTGTTGTAATAATTTGGCTCAGTTAGAGTATTCACTTATTTGGCATTTCTTGTCCAATGTATTATAACATTATTGGAGATGACTTCATAGGTCAAGAGTCAGTAAGAAACCTCATATTTTTATTTAGCATGAAGAAATCCAAATTTGCCAGGAAGTCAATATTTATCAGGGCCACTTCATTTAATATTTTTATTTTCTCCATAACCTAATCCCCATTTTGGGGGTTGAAACTTTAGTCAGTGGTTTGGTTATTCTCATTTTGTCAGAAATGGTTTTTGCCACCAACCTAACTTCTTATTGCTAGGAATGAGACTAGGCAAATGGTGCTTTTTTCTTCTTCACTGAATAGCATGTCTCTGTGGTTTGCAAACACGGATATTAGTGGACTTCTTGACATTACTGTCAGGTTTTACTGGTGTTTGGGGTCCTATTTTAAGAGTTTGGGGCCATCCAGTTGAGCATTTATATCTTGTAGGAAGCACAAGTCTTGATGAGAAATCCATGTGCAGACACTGAAATTACATAACAATGAAAATCTAAATCCGAATATGGAGCTTGACCATGCAAATGAAATTCTCTGTGCTATTTAGTTTCAAAACCAGTAAAAAGGAAAGTTGGTTTGAGATGCAATGAAAATACTAAGGATTTGGTATAAACTAAGGATTATATCAAATCCTTAGTGTAAATCTGAAGTCAAGTCAGTTCTTAAAGTTGGAAAAACTGACCCATCTTCCCAAATGACCATTATTTGTCTCTTGTGTATACATACCCAAAGCATTGCTTTTCTATAATCACAGAAGTAGCAGGACATGCATGAAATTCCATGTGACCCACATTTCCAGCCTCTATGAAACTGCATCTTGTAATGTTTAGGAATCTATGTGATTTCCACAATGCTGAAATAAAATGTGTCTTCTGAGAAAAAGACATTTAGTCATATTATGCAATAGTCAACCAGATACATACAAATGAATAGGCTCACATATTTATATATTAGGTAAATACAGTTATCCCAATTTTCTGTCCAAATATATAGAATTGTTCCATTTTATATTCTATCCCATTACCTATTACTAATGCTACCTTAGATATGTGTACTAGTTTAGTATTCAAAACAGTTTCATATCCATCCTCTACTTGTTTTAGCTCTTTGTGTGTTTTTCTTTGCTTCTCATTCTGGGAGATTTTCCTTGAGGTGACTAGGTCTTTGACCAGAACTATTTTTTTATTCATCTTCTTTTTTTATTCATCTTCTTTATGAATAATTTTATTTCCACAACAATTAGGGTTTTAAAATATTTTTATTCCTATAAGCGTAGTTTTAAATTACAAGAATCCTTTTGGTTCTCTGGCTTTTCTTTTTTCACAACAGCAATTTTTTTTTTATTGATACAATATTTTTTGGAAACTTGTTGAGGATGATTGTTTTAAATTTTCCTTTTATGAGAATGTTCTCTTCCCTAAGGTATTGGTTTTTCCCTTTTTATGCTTGTTGGTTTCCTCCCAAAAAATGATGATTTGTAGTGGTTTGTATATGAATGGAAGAGAATAGGAAAGAAACAAGAAGATAAGGAAATGATGTGTTGAATTCACCATTGACCAGGTTTATCCTTCTCAGAATCTACTTGTGGTATTAATACCACAGTATGTGGTAGAAAGCAATCTGTGACTCATACTTATGGGAGCGATCTAGAGTAAAGGTTAATTTTACCTCCTAAATCTGATTCAGCAATTCTAATTCTAAAAATTTACACTAAGGGAATAATCAAGATTACATGTACAAAGGACTAGGTACAAGAATATTCATCACAGTCAACAATGCAATAATAAATGATGCAATATGGTCATTTGGTTTCTGGTTTTAAAAAGGCACTTTAAAAATTATTGCCTGGGGGGGTTGTTTGTTGATCTCTTAGATCAGATTATAGAAAGTCCCTTTTATTCCTAGTTTACTAAGAATTTTTAGTATTGTAAGTACTTGTTGAATTTCAGCAATTTTTCTCTGAGATAATTATATAAGGTCTCCCTTTCCCTATCAATATAGTAAATTACATTTATAGTTTTTTTTTAGGTATTTAACAATGTTGAATTTCTTGATCATAACAGGATCATGGATTAAGATTCCCAAAGTATTTTTTAAAATAAAATACTAGGGGCCCAGTGCACAAAAATTTGTGCACTCTGGGGGAGGGGGTTCTTTAGCCCATCCTGTGCCCTCTCGCAGTCTGGAACCCCTTGGAGGATATTCACCTACTGGAGTGCCTGGCCTGCCTGGGTGAGGGGCTGATGGCTGTTTGCAGGCTGGCCAAGCCCCCCAGTGGGGACCCTCACCCCATTGGGGTGTGGCCAGCCTGGGTGAGGGGTTGGGGGCCATTTTCAGGCTGCCCACAGTCCCTTCAGTGTTTGGGTCCCTACTGGGGTGCCTGGCCAGCCTGGGTGAGGGGCTGAGGGCCATTTTCAGGCTGCCCACAGCTCCCATTGACCCAAGGTCCCAGCAAAGTTGGCTAGAAGCAGGTTTCTAGGGTTTATTTATCTTCTATAATTTGAAATTTTGTTGCTTTGAGCAGAGGCCACAGCATGCCTAGGCAGGCAATGAAGCCTCCTGTTTGCTTCAGCTCCATGGCTTCTATAATTGAAACTTTCTTGCCTTGAGTGGAGGCAACAGCTGGCCTAGCCAGGCAGTTTCCTCAATCGCTGGCCTCCTGTTTGCTCTAGCTCCATAGCTGCCGGCCACCATCTTGACTGGGTTAATTTGCATATAAGTCGCTCTGATTGACTGGTGGACGTGGCTTGGCTGGTGGGCATGGCTTAGGTGTAATGGGGTGAGGGTCAATTTGCATATTACTCTTTTATTAGATTAGATTGCCTAGACTATTAGCATATAGGCTCATGACCTCCAAATTTTTCTTCTCAAATTTGCTTATTGGATGCAATAGGCAGAATAATGTCCTCACCCCAAAATATGTCCATGTCCTACTATTTGTAACCTGTAACCATTCTATGTTACTTGGGAAAAGAAACTTTGCCAATATGATTAACATTAAGAAGATTTAGATGGGAAGGTAATCCTGAATTATCCAAGTGGACCCAGTCTAATCATATCAGAGAACATTTAAAAGCTGAGAACATTTCCTGGATACCAGAGAGATGTAGAAAGAGGAAGCTGAAGATGGAGGAAGGGGACAAATTGGACAGACTCTAAAAATCAATTCTTTCTTAAACCCAGAAAGGAACAAACCTCTGCCCACACCTTATTCCTACTCTGGTGAGATCTGTGTCAGACTTCTGACCTCTAGAGCTATCTAAACTAATAAAAGCGTAACATGCAAATTGACCATCCCTTCGGGATGCCTAAGCCACGTTCACCACCAATCAGAGCGACTGTATGCAAATTAACCCAGCCATCATGGAGGCCGCCACTCACAGACCTGAGTAAATGGCAGCTTCCATTGCAGCAGGAGTGAAATTGAAACTGTTTGTGGGCCAGCTCGCCTTATCCTGCCTCCAGGCAAAACATATTTGCAACAAATAAACAGCAGGCATGGCCTGACTACTAAGGGTAACACTGTCTCATTATAGAAGCTGCGAGGTAAAGCAGAGAGGAGGTTTCATTATTAGGCCTCAGCTTAAAGGAACAGTGCATCAATTATAAAAGATAAACAAACCCCAGAAACCTGCTTTCAACCAGCCTTGCTGGAACACTGGGTCAATGGGACCTGTGGGCAGCCTGAAAGTCTGAAAGCGCCCCTCAGCCTGTCACCCATGCTGGCCACACCCCAATGGGGTGAGGAGCATTACTGGGAAGCTTGGCCAGCCTGCAAACAACCATCAGCCCCTCACCCAGGCTGGCCAGGCACACCAGCAGGTGGACATCCCCAGAGGGGTCCCAGACTGTGAGAGGGCACAGGCCGGGGTGAGGGACCTCCCGAATGCACAAATTTTTGTGCACCGGGCCCCTAGTAAGATAATAAATGTGTGTTGTTTGAAGCAACAAAGCTTATGGTAATTTGTCATAGCAGTAATAGAAAATTAACATATCTGGTTTTGTTATTAAGATCATACTTGGCTTAGAAAATGAAATAGGATTTTTTCCCTTTATTTCCATTTTATAGTTGAAAAATTTTAGTAAAACATTTTCTTTAAAATTATCTCAGCATGCTAATGGCTTTATAAAAGCTTTTTTTTTTTAAATAAGGGTTCAATTTTAAATTGTTATAAGGAGAAGGAAAAGTTTTCTTAGACCCTCTTAGGATCTCTGGATGAATCTGAAAGTTAAACTGACAAAGACAGGTTAACTGGAGAAGAGCAAACAAATTTATTTAATATAGTACTTACATGACACAAGAGCCTTAAAAGGAAATAAAAATTGGAAGAAACAGCTAAACCTGAGTATCTCTAGGCTAGGTTTGGTGAGGAATAGACAGTCATGTAAATATGATAGGTCAAGGGATAGGTAAAAGTAGTAAACTGGGAAAAATTTAGCAAGTCCTGTTTGTTAGGATTCTTCTTGGTGCCCCTTTGTCCTTGGAGATAAAAATGCTCTTTTCCTCCAGGCATAAGGATGGCACCAGCCATATGAGGGTTTTGTGTCCTGTTTCAGAGGAGAAGTTCAAGAGTAAGGATCTTCCTTCTTTTGCTGTTTTCTCAATTTCCTTTAGCTTAAAGTATTCAATATGAAAGATGTTATATTTTGGAGTAATGTGTCTTGAACCCCATTATTTTTAATGTTATAAAATTAATTTTATTATTATAAGACTTTTTTTGTTGTATTACCTTGTTTCCAGGAAATTCAAAGTTTCCTTTCTCCAAATCTAAAAGTTCATAATCCTGTGATACCTTTTAAATCTCTGCTCTATCTTTAGTTGTGTTCTCTTTTCCATTGCTAATACTATTTCTCTGGCTCTATCTCCTTTTATTAAAACATATATTTTTATTGATTTCAGAGACAAAGGGAGATGGAGAGAGAGATACAAACATCAATGACAAAAAAATCATTGATCTGCTGCCTCCTGCACGCTCCACACTGGGGATTGAGCCTGCAACCCAGGTTTATTCCCTGACCGGGAATCAAACCATAACCTCCTGGTTCATAGGTCAATGTCCAGCCACTGAGCCCCGCCAGCGAGGCTCCTTTTGATTTACTTAAGTTTTTAAGCAATTCACTAGTAATTTGACTGTTTTGTACATAATGTTTTTTTCAATTTCTTTGTTTTTATGCAACGTTGGTCTTCCTTTGGGAGTAATTTTGTTTTTGTTGAAGAACATACCTTAGAAGTTAGTTTCCTGAAACCTGACACCTTTGAGCTCAGTTTTAGTCAGTTGGGATCTCTGACTATGTGAGGCAGCAGCCTCTGCCCTGAATGAACCCTTTGGGGTTTCAGACTCATGGCCTTTGGCATGGTTTCCAGGTTCAACTTTTAGAAAACCAGCTAATACCTTGCTACTGGACCCTTGGAAAAGCTAAACACCTGACCCATGGAGGCATTGTGACTCTCTGGCCTGATAGTCCCGCTTTTGGAGTGGATCATCTGGGACTCAATGACGAACAAGGTGGTAAAAGCCCAATAAGCCTCACTTATAAGGTGAACATGATATATTCAAAAGCACAGACCCCAGCAGCATCTCATCTTGACCTGAAAAATGGCAGCTGCCCTCTGGGGGAAATTTCATCTCCCCCTCTGTTTCCTGAAGTAACACCATTGCTTCAATGGGGGCCCATAACTCACAGAGGTTCTCATAAATGCTGGTCTGGTTCACTGATGGTGAACATCTATGTATAATATAAGTAGACAAACTTCCAGTAATTTAGAGTACAAGTGTATTGATATGTGTGCATAAAGTCATATTTACTAGTATAATAATGTTTATTTTGGAAAGCAAGTAACAAGGAACTACTGTACTAAAAATCGCTCATTTAGGGACTGGACAGAGAAATTAGTTGTTCCACACAAACCATAGAAAATTATCCCAAAACATGACAAATAAATATAATGTTAACAATTTTTGTTGCATAAAAGCATGTTTGTTACCTTTTCCATGTAATGACCGGCTGCATATAACCTAACAGTGTGCTTGCTCAGCAAAGAACACTATAAGGCAAGACTTTAGTCTCCTCCCTCAAATCCCCAACTCTCCAATCCCACGAAAATATCATATAAATCCTGGTTTCAAGATTTATTATTATGTGAAATCAAGGAGCTGAACATGTAAAACTTACCATTTTCATATAAAAATGGCATATATAAAGGTGTTTGTATGGGCTACCTGTGAAAGAAAACCAGAAGGCAATGATAATAGGGGTACCTCAGAAGAGTTCAGGGGAACACTGAAAGTCTTTGGTGAAATAATCTTATTTTCATTGCTGTATACACAGAATCATGCTTAGATTAAGAAGTATTATCTTCGGGTGGTGAAAATCCAAAGGACTATTTATTTATTACTGTTGGTTACTCTTTTTGTATCATTTCTATAAGAACTTTAATTTATTCCAAAGATGAAAATTTAAAAGAAATTTGAAAAGCATTATCCCAGTAAAAATACATCAGCAGAAAGGATTTAATTGTATTTTGGCAGCTGAGAGAGCAACATAAATTGCAATCTCTGTTGTTGAAACAAAAAATACAATCCTGAATATAAACCTGGATGTTGACACTAGAATAGGGAAAATGACACCCAACTAGAAAGGCAAATGATTAGCAGAGGAAAGAAATCTAGACACAAAATTACCTATCAGAAAATGTCTCATAGGCCAAGCCAATAATGTCTTGTTTTGTCATTTATTTTGACGTTCTCTTAGATACAAGGATATGACCAAAGAAATAAACAGTATTGTAACAAGGAATTCTCAGTTCCATTCATTAGGTTTCAATAGAGATCTCTCTGGGGCTTTTGGCAGGGAGTCTTTTATTCCCACAGCACTTTGAAGGATTTCAGATGGAGAACGCTGCCTTTGCACGTCTTCCAGACAGTGGAGAATGTGTTTGGGAGTAGCAGCTTGAAGTTCATCTTCTGGGGCCTGTGAAAATATCTTCTGTCTTTGTACGTGGGTGAACTAAAAGAAAGAAATACCTTCAGTCATTGCTTTGGTACATACTACTAGGACGTTTCTCATATTAACAGTAACCTAAACAAGCCAGTTTATAAAACCCCGAAGATATAAGGTAGATCCTTCATCTTTTAGGACACAGCACCTCTAAAACAATTATTTTATTTCATCCTTGGCTCGTTTCCAATGGCAACAGAAGGAATGCACTGGGGTATCATAATAATCCTCCATTAAATCCCTAGTGTTTAAATTTTAATGCTATAATTCAAGAGCTGACAAAAGCCCATTGAGTGCGTCTATGGAGTGGAAAACAGGCGGGCCCATTTTCTCAGGGGTGATGCTATAGCAACATGGAATGAATTTGGGGTCGGGAACAAGCAGTCTCCATGCTTTGTTTGTATTTCCTGGCTAAAAGTGGAATCCAACATTATAAATTTTATCCAACTAAGTAGTTATTTTGAGCCGCAGGAAGATAATTCCTTTTGTACCCCTGTTTACATTGAAAACAGAGAGAAGGCAACAAAACCAGAACTGGAAGAAAGACATGCCAAGTAATACATTATGAAACGACTCTCAAAGTGACCACTTAAAAAACCCTATAGTCATTTGTCTATGACTTAGCAGGAAACCTAACATCTTTCATTTTCATATATTGTGAGACATATAAATAAAGTCTATAATTAGATCCACCTTATTGGATAACCACGCCAACCGTAGTATTTTACTTAGTGGACACTGACTCTCCTGTGCTTGACACTCAACCCTTCTACCCTGGACAAACGATGCTGTAGGACAAGGAGAAGTATTACAATTCTCAAAATGTCTTTAAAAAGGAGACAAAGAAGCCTGATCATGATCCTTGAATGTGAGCCCCTTTCAGTCATGCAAGACATGGCAAAGTAGGGTGTTATTGATTACATCTAGTTCTTTATAATGGTACTTTTGTTTTAGTGGGAGGATTAGTTTTCTACAGAATAAACAAATACACCTGAATCACAATTGCCCATTGTGCAGCAAAAGGCAAAAATAAACAAAAAACTTTACCTAATTCCCAGAAGTTTGTGCTGCCAGCTTTTCTTTCTGTAGGCATCTGTGTTTTCACTTTGGGTTTTAGTGTTAAACTTTAGCATAATTAAGTTAGTGCCCAATAAAAAAAATGCTACTTTGGGGTAGTTATTCAATAAGGTGAGGTTTGTTATAGACTGTTTATATGGCTCACAAGAAACAAAAATGAAAGATGTTAGGTTTCCAAGTCATAGAGAAATGCATCGATAAACCACGTAGGTCAATAAAACTCCTTTTCCAGGTCGTCACTGTCTAATCTCAACAATTAAAAATTCTTGACCCTCTCAACCTATAGTACCCACCTCTTGTAATTCATCCTAAGTATAATTACAATATTAATCCTCTTCCTAAAATAATAACAAAATTTCTTTCCTCTTCAAACATCTTTGATGCATATAGAATCAAATTCATACTCCTACAGTTTAACTCTGCTATTATAAGTGTGCCAAACTGTTTTAACTTGCTGTTTCATTAATATATCTTGCTTATACTTTCCTCATAGTAAATGTCTTTAATGGACCCTGCCTAGAAATTTCCCCATCATTACTCTGCTCATCCTTCAAACTCAGTTTAAGTGTCACTTTTTCCAGAAAGCCTTTCAGAATTACTCCATCTAGAAAATATTTCTTTTTTATTTCTTCTTCTTTTTTAAAATTCCTAAGCTCAGCATGTAGAATTGTCATTGGGAACTTCATTTCTTTTAATAAACTGTCTATTCTCCCCAAAGACAGGGAGTATATATTTAATTATTTTTCCTTTCACTAATTTCACACTAGGAAAGAAATGTTTTTTTGTTTTGTTTTGTTTTGTTTTGTTTTTAAGAAAATATTCTCTAAGCTGCATTGCTTACCTGGTTTGCCTACTAGACACGCCAAGTATGATATTACTTACAAAAGAAAGATATGGAATTTAAAATCTTAATAAGTAATATATTATGATAAAGTGCAAGTACCTTAAATGCAAGAATGGTTTAGCATAAACAGAAAAATAAAGGATAGATTAAGTTATTCTGAATGAATGAACTCCAGTATCTGTTACCCATCCAATAAACATTGGCAAAAAGATTCTGCTCATCATAGTCACCAAGGGATCCAGGCTGTTATAAGCTCCTTCTCTACACATGTTTACACAATCACTGAGTCAGGAAAAGGGAACCTGGTGAACTAAACTACACTGTCCAGAAGTGACATATATCTCTTTTGCTCATACAACGTAAGTTGCAGCAAACCACATGGCCAACCTGACTTCCAGGGAACAGAGAAATGTGACCTTACATGCATTCAGAAATAGATACTTTGAAATGTTTAGAGAATAGCACTAGTGCCTATTGTTCCATATTTTCCCATGAGTTGGAGAAAAACAAAAGCAATACATTTTAAAATTTACTTAAATTAGTAAAATACTTGAAATCTAGAAGCTCCCTAAGGTTTGCTGACTGATAGTAACCTTACACATAGCTTCCCTCTAATGAAATTTTAGATATTTTCCTTTAAGATTAGATTAAAAACAAACATACTTATTATTATTTTGATTAATAAGTACAAACTTCTAATCCTGGCAAACACAGTAGACATAAAAAAATAAAATGAGGTTTAAGGTTTGGGGGAGAGAAGAGAAAAAAATATTTCCATTTCTAAAGGTATGATATCAATTGATGATACTGTTTACCTTTTCATTTTCTTTTGGATTTTCTATCAGAATTATTAATAATTATGAGCAAATTTGCCATAAAGTTATTTTGAAAAGCAAAAGCAGAACATCAGTAATCCATGGAAGAATAGAAAATAAATTCACCTTTGTGTAATTTAAGTCTTAGAAGAAGAGAGAGTAGGAAGTAGAAAAATTATTTGAGAAAATATTGGTTGGAAAATTTCAAAACATTATTAAAAAATTCATCCATATTTACAAAAATCTAGGCAAACACCAGGTAGGGGCAGGAGTTACCCTAAACACATTACATTGAACCAAATTTTTATGTTCTGCTTAACTGAAAGCCAAAGTTATAAAGAACATAAAAAAAGCAAGAAGAAAATCACACAGTAAATACAGGGATCAATAATAAAGAGGCTGTCTTCTCATCAGAAACAATGAAAATAAGAAGACAATGGGACAATATATTTAAGCTTATTAAAGAAAAATATAAAACCTGTTAACCTAGAAAAGTATTGATCAGCAGATATGCCATACAATAATGCTAGAGAAAGTTGGTGTTTTTTCTTTTATTTTTTGGCTAAAGAAAAATTATACCATTTGAAAATTTGATGATGTAAGAAAGAATGATTAAGTATTGTTATAAATTTTATGAAAATAAATTAGATGAAAGGGATAATTTTTTGAGAAAATAACAGACAAAATAAAAGAAAAATTAGAATAGTACTATTAAGTAAATATAATTGATAAATAACAAAGTAGTCAAAAGCTTACAATTTTAAAATAAATAAATTCTAGGAATATAATATACAGCAATGGTGACTATAGTTAACTATATAATAGTATGTACTTGAAAGTTGCTAAGGGAGTAGATCTTAAAAATTCTCATCATACACATACAAAAATTGTAACCATACATGGTGATGAATATTAACTAGACTTATTGTGGTAGTCATTTTGTAATATATACATATTAGGGGCCTGGTGCACAAAAAATTTGTGCACTCTGGGGGTTTCCTCAGCCCAGCCTGTGCCCTCTCACAGTCTGGGACCTCTCCAGGGATGTCCACCTGCTGGCATGCCTGGCCAGACTGGATGAGGGGCTGAGGGCCATTTTCAGGCTGCCCACAGCCTGTTGAGGGTTTGGGTCCCTACTGGGGTGCCTGGCCAGCCTGGATGAGGGGCTGAGGGCCATTTTCAGGCTGCCCATAGCCTGTTTAGGGTTGGGTTTCTACTGGGGTGCCTGTCCAGCCTGGGTGAGGGGCCGAGGGCTGTTTGCAGGGTGCCCATAGCTCCCATTGACCCAACGTCCCAGCGAGGCTGGCTGGAATCAGGTTTCTGGGGTTTATTTATCTTCTATAATTAAAACTTTGTTACTTTGAGCAAAGGCCTAGGCAGAGAACGAAGCCTCCTGTTTGCTTCAGCTGTGTGGTTTCTATAATTGAAACTATGTTGCCTTGAGCAGAGAGAGGCCCAGTTGACCTAGGCAGACAGTTTACTCCTGGTGCAATGGAAGCCTCCTGTTTGATCTAGTCCTGTGACTGTTGGCCTCCATGTTGGCTGGGTTAATTTGCATACAGCTGCTCTGATTGGCTGGCGGCATGGCTTGGCTGGTGGGCATGGCTTAGGTGTCTTGGAGTGATGGTCAATTTGCATATTACTCTTTTATTAGATTAGATAATCTAGTCATTATGTTTTATACTCAATACTAATATAATGCTATATGTCAATTATCCTATATAATGAAAAGGGAATATGCAAATTGACCATCACTCCTGTCAATTTGCACCCACAGCTGAGGCTAAGTTCCCATAACGAGCCTTAAGGAGCAATCAGTAGGGACCTGAGGCTGCGCGCCCACCCACCTCCTGCATGGGGCTTGACAGGAGACCTCAGGCCATGCCTTCCACTCACAGGGCTTGATGGGGGGCCTCAGGCCGTGCCCCCTACCCTGGTGCCAGGCTGGGGGACCTCAGACCATGCCCCCGACCCAGCAGGGATTGATGGGAGACCTCAGGCTGCTCCCCCCACCTTGGCACCAGATCAGAGGAACTCAGGCTGCACCCTCTTCTTTGGTGCCAGGCCAGGGGACCTGAGGCTGTGCCCCCCACATAGCAGGACTTGATGGGGACTCTCAAGTGTGCTACCCACCCTGGTGCTGGGCCAGGGGACCTCAGGCTGTGCCTCCTTCCCCGGTGCCAGGTTAGGGGATCACAGGCCACTCCCTCCACCCAGTGGGGCTTGATGAGGGACCTCCCTGCCCTGGCACCCAGGGGACCTGAGGCTGCACCCCCCACCTGGCAGGGCTTGACAGGATGGGACTGGTCAGGTATGGATCTAGCCCAATGAAGGGGGGCTGGCCAGGTTTGGGTCTCAAGTGATTTTGAGGTGCACATGGGTGGTTGAAGACTTGACTCTGGGTTCTGTGGTGCACCCCAGATTCTGACAGAAGGAATATTTTCATATACATTTTACTAATTTTCTTTAATCTCTGACACTTCTATTATAGAGAAAGGGCAAATGGCAATATTAAAATATTTTCTCTAATTAATCCCCTTTTAATGTGCACGAATTTCATTCACCGGGCCACTAGTGTATTAATAAAAAAATAACTTCCCTCGAGAAAATGCTTAAAACCCAAATGGTTTCACTGGTAACTTTTATCAAGAATTTAAAGAAGAAAATATACCAATTATCATCTTTAGGTTTGTTTTCTATAGGAATGTGCATTTAAGGGAATATTCTGAGTTTATTTGTTGAGTGGAGATATTTAGATCTTAATTCTGACCAATAAAATATTTGATTATAATTTCAATTAGCCTATAGAATTTTTGACTTTATTCTTTTGTTGTTCAGTTGGCATTTGAATCAACTTTCACTTCAGCCAGTTTTTCTCCTGCTATAGGCTGATGTACAAGAATAGAAATGAAAAACATAAGAACCTGGCACTGCTATTGCACAAATCAAAGTTAGAGTCTTCTTAAAGACTAGAGGCCTGGTGCATGAAATTTGTGCACAGGGAAAGGGTGTCCCTCAGCCTGGCCTGCAATCTCTCCAAACTGGGATATCCCTCTCACAATCTGGGACTTCTGGCTCCTAACTGCTAGCCTGCCTGCCTGCCTGATTGCCCCTAACTGCCTCTGCCTGCCAGCCTGATCACCTAACTGCCCTCCCTGCCAGCCTGATCTCCCTCAACTGCCCTCCCCTACTGGCCTGATCACCCCCTAACCGCTCTCCCCTGCCAGCTTGATCTTGCCCCTAACTGCTTACTCCCTCATGCCAGCCTGATCTCACCCTTAACTGCTTGCTCCTCCTCACCAGCCTGATCTCATCCCTAATTACTTGCTCCACTGCCAGCCTGATCACCCCTATCACCATGGCTTTGTCCAGAAGGAAGTTGAACATCTGGAAGATGTCTGGTCGACCTAGTCTAATTAGCACATTACCCTTTTATTAGTATAGATGATTAATATCAACATCACTATAAACAAAGTCAGTGTGTTTTATAGAAGAAAGAAAAGGAGCATTGGTATATTTGATACTAGATCAAAGTGAGTTTTGCATTTCATAAGCAAATGCTTCAGGCCAAATATTTGGTGAGCTAAAACTAATTGTAATTCCTTTCAATATTTTTATCACAGGATACTTGCTGCAGGTTGTTTTTTTTTTAAAAAAAGAGCATCTTTTATGTACTTTTCTTTCTAGTTCCATCAATTGCTATTCTGGCTTTTAGCAGAAAACTTTCCCAAACATGAAAGAGAATAGGCAAAAGTGAGGAAAATAATGAATAGTGTGTATTTTTGAACAGATATTTGGAAGACAAGCTTTCAAGGAAGGAGGAAAGTTCTGGTAGGCTTAAGCAGCATACTTGGACTAAATCTTCAAGTGCATGGATTGCAGTTTGTGTTGCAAGTCAAGTTCCCCAGAAAGTTGACTCCAATTTGGAACTTATATGCAGAAAGTTTTGGGGGAATTGCTGTCAGTGCCACCTCAAACCTATATAATAAAAGGGTAGTATGCAAATTGACCCTAAGAGTGGAACAACAAACAAAGACCAGTCACTATGACATGCACTGACCACCAGGGGGCAGATGCTCAATGAAGGAGCTGCCCCCTGGTGGTCAGTGCACTTCCACAGGGGGAGTGCAGCTGAGCCAGAAGCCAGCTCATGGCTAGACAGCACAGCAGCAGTGGCAGCAGCCTCTCCTGCCTCCCCGGCAGCACTAAAGTTGTCCATGTCCGACTAACAGCCATTAGTCAGACATCCCCTGAGGTCTTCTGGGCTGCCAGAGGGATGTCTGACAGCCAGCTTAGGCCCGCTCTCCGACCTAAATGATCCTATGGATCCTTTTAGTTTCATCCCTTGGTTCCTTGCACCATGTATCCTAATAAATGGGCAGTGTCATATTATGGTCATTAATTTGAGTACATGTTGCTTCCTGGAAGATAATTCCTTATCCTCGAATGGTGTTCTTCAAGTTGTGCCTTATCTGTGTCATCTCTAAGCTATTCTATTGCTTTTCAATGAGAGCTACTTTTGGATGCTGTGGTACTTGACAGGACTAGTGGGTCTCATGATCGTGGACCCGCTGCTGTATCTCCTTTGCTATAAAGTGAGTCTCTTAGTCCAGGGCTTCTGAACAGTGGCATATTGACATTTTGGACAAGCTATGTTTGTATGGGAAAACTGCCTAGTACACTGCAGAATGTTTAACAGCAGCCCTGGCTTCTAGCCACTAGATGTCAGTAGCATCCTCCCAGTTGTGACAACCAAATTTATCTACAGAGGTTGCCAAATGTCCCCAGGAGGGTGGGTGGGTAATGTGGGAAGGGATTGCCCCTGATTGAGAAAAACTTCCTTAGTCTGAGGCAATGTTATATGGTCATCCCATGGGGGTGGATTCAACTTTCTGTAATCCCATGGTAATGGTGCTGTCTGAGGTTCTTCAGATAAGAAAAGCAAATTCATATCTAGAATAGATATAGGTTCACAAACTGTTAATTTCAAATGTATTTATTGCTGCTTCTTTCAGGATGGAAGGAGTCCAATGTATTCAACTTGCCACCAGCTGGCTGGTTGGCCTTTTGAAGAAATAGTGCTATGTCTGAGGATTAGTGTTGGTATTGCTTGTTGCCCGTTGGTCATTCAGCAGTGGCACAAATTATAATAGCCTTAGTAACCAGGAGCTCATGTGGTTGGGCCCATGCATAACCTCTGTTCCTGAAACCATGTTTACTCGTTCGTTGTTTTTAGTGTTCAAGCAAGCCCTCAGGTCTCTGATGACAGAGAGATAGCTGGTGCACTGGATGATATGTTGTCCATGATTACTTGATTGTTTAATGCCTGTTCCAGAGTAGAAGCTGTCTGGTGGCTATTAATATGTCATACATAGATCTTCACACTTTGTGCCGACTCCCATAAATCCATCCACATAGCAAGACCTTCTTTCCCTGGTTTTCCCATCTTTCACTTTCCTAGCTATTTGTTCCCCATGAATTTGCATATATTTAAATCTTGGACCATTCTCTTTCCATTAAAAGATAATGGTCATATCTGCTAAATATGCCACATGAAGACCAACGGAGCGAGAGAGACTTACAGAATCAAGAAGGACTATATTGTCATGCATACTGTCTCAATTTACCACCATTTCAACTCTGTGATGTAAATTTAACAGGTATTTTAATTTACACTTACAAAATAAGAACTTAGACACATTGTTTGGAGAGGTTTCACAGTTCATTCATGGCAGAAACAGTATGAAAACACTCCCTGATTTCTTCCGTCACCTTGCGCTAGCAGCCCATGGAAGTACATAGCAAGCAAAATTGTTCCGATTCCATAGTTAAAAATGCCTGAGAGAAGTTTAAGGTGGGTGATTGGCTTTTGCTGTTCGATGACTTAATTTAAAAAGAGGAATGAAAGAAGTTGTGCAGAGAATGGGATGCGAGCCTTTGATGGCATATTTGTTGAAAATATTATTGAGGGAATAACCACTGAGTTGCTTATTGAAATCAAATAAATTTTTTTAAATAAATAAATAAATAAATAAATAAATAAATAAATAAATAAGATAACGGTCAATTGTGCCACCTGGAGCTCTGCTTAGTGAGGAGATTTCCCCCACCACCGTGTTTCAAGGTCACCATGAGGAGCAGCAGCAGTGAAGTCCCAATCTGGTTTCAGTTTGCACACACCTACTGAGCTGAAGGTTTATAAATCAGCCTCACTCTTTTCCTCCTCTGACAGCTGTTATGAGGCATGCCTTACACAGCACAGGTAAATGCTGATGAGAGGTCTTGCTTGGTACAATGGTGGTGGATGAAATGGAAGGTCGGGCCTCCCAGTTGTGCTGTTTACCTGGGCCTTCTGGTGCTGCTTATGCCTAATCCTGGATGCACCATGTTCATTTTCAGACTCGGTGAGTCTGGTGAAGTGTACAATTTGACCTCTTTGACTCATATTTCTTCATCTCTAAAGTGAGAGGTCAAATGAAATAAATTATACTTTCTCTTCCAATTCTAGAATTTTATGAGAGGAAGCATAATTTTGTATTTTGAATGGTGATAGATGTTGGCAGCTACAATACCTTTGCTTTATGATCATGGGTCCATTACATGGTCTTACCTATGAAAACCACAAATGCCCCTTTTTAATGACCATCCTGTCTAATTAAATCATCACCACTATGAGAAAACCAATGTTTCCAAGCCAATAAAAATCCCCTGTGCCCACAATGGCAATGCTGTTTTAAGTATGTACCAACTTGTACAACCATCTATACAGTGATTTTATAGTAAATGCTATATTTAGAATTACAGAATACAAGATTTCTATTAGAGAAACCTTAAAAATGAACTACCTGAGCCCACAAGCCACATATAACCTAATTTGTCAGAGGGAAACCCGGTACATTGGCCCTGCTTGGGACCCTTGTGGTCTTGAACACATTGGTGCACTTTAGTCAAGTCTGCAAGAAAGGAGAAGATTCAAGAATGGGCTCACTAAACAATTAGTGAGAGCCTGTCAATTAAGTCAGAGATATTCTGAGATAGGGGACTGTGGGGCATGAGGATTACTGCTTAATTTATTTGCAATAGGAAAATTATTTTAATGTTAACTAAATGCACTGATATTTGTATTAGTCAGGGTTCTCCGGAGAAACAGAAACAATAGGATGTGCATGTGTGTGTATAAATATGTGTGTGTGTGCATAAAGATATTTATTTTTATTTTAAGGAATTGGCTCATGTGATTATGGAGGCTGTGAAATCCAAAGTCAGCACTTGAAAGGAAAGACTATTATTTTTCATGCACATATCTAACTGACTCTGACTTAAGAAACAAAAAAATAAAAAGACGAGACAATCTTTTTGTATTCTCAGCCTTCATTCCAATTTATCTGGAATAGCACCCCAGTTTGAAGAGGGATGCTTCCTAATGGATCAAGTGGTGAGTTCATTAGCTAAGCTAGGTCAATAAGTTACATGCAATACAGATGTTAAAAACTTTAGTAAGATATAATACAGCAGCAATATTTTTCCACTTAAAATTTTACTCATCAGCCTCATGATACTAAAATATAAACTCTATAATCATCCTGAAAAAAAAAACACTCTTATGAACCTATAGGTGATGCCCATGGCCTTTCAGACTATCTATGAGTATTCACCTGAAAATGTCCAGATTTCCATATGGCAACTATGATCATAATTCCATATAAGTTCCAGTATCCATAAGGATGTTTATTGCTTAAAAATTACTTTCTCCTTGAAAAAATTCAACCACAGTGGTCAATACAAATCTCCTCTTAAAACAGTCAAGGCAAATGGTCTGCCTGAAATGGTACAGACTGGAATTCCACAGACAAACCACTGTCAGAACTCTCCACTGGATAATTTAAACAGCTAGGTTGTTCATGAGACTTGTGTATAATTTGCACTATGTTACAGGGGAAAGTTTGTGGTCTTCTGTAGACTATTTTATAACATTTTTCAAAAAACTTCTAAGAAATCATATCCACAGAAGGTATTACTTGAAGGTACCAGAAGGCTTAGGCCTTTGATTAGAGGGAAAAATATTTCTGTTGAAGGAGAGTAAGGAACAGACAACTATGCAACTTTTTTATTTTTTATTTATTTTTATTTTTTTATTTTATTTTTTTTATTGCTTAACGTATTACAACATAAACAAACACAGAGACAGAGCAGCCTTGAACAGACTATCATCCAACTATGCAACTTTTAATGGATTAAAGGCACATCCTATAGTTCATATTGAAAACTGGATTACAGTAGTTGAAAATCAGAATCAGTGTGTACATTAGAGTTAAAAATTCTAGAAATGTTCATGGTTTTGTTTTAGTACTAAGTTGACTGAAGGTAGTGGTATACAGAGTTGAGCTGAGAGAAAATAAACTCCGTTATCTGGTAACTAATTTCACATGAGTCTGCTATGATGAATTAATGCCCAGCACAGTCGGAGGATTTAAAGCAATATTCAGCAGCTATTGTGCCTTTGCATGAGAGAACTTAACGCATAGGAACCCAGAAAAGCAATGGTTCCTAACTCACAGTTGTTCTCATTGTTCTGCCAGTAGTACAGATTTGTGCTTATCCTCCATGTCAACCTGACTCCTCCAGATCCAGCCATTTCTGAGTCATCAAGGCATATGTCTCTGTCTGCAATCTCACTTGAAAGAGAAATTTGAGACTTGTGACATCTGTAAATACAAATATATTTCTAAATAGCTACCCAGTTTCCTATATAAGGGAAAGAGAGAAAAATACATGTTCTATGAATCACCAGAATAATATATGAGATGAGATAGAGTCTCCAGATAATAGTATTTTTTGGACCGTAAAGATTCTGGTACAAAGTTCTCATTACTAAGAAGTAAAGAACATATTTAGAACTCAGGTCCCAGAAACTTGTTCTGCCTTAATATACTATCCCTCTAAATCTAAATATATAAATCAATGATAGATAAATAAAATCACAAAAATACCCATACTCATTAAGTTTAAAAAAGTGGCAAAATCTTTTTTTTAAATCCCATAACCTCTAAACAAAATACATAATGACTATCAACAATTTGATGGTGTGTTTTACCTCATTTATTTTTCTACTCTAGCTTTAAAATAAATAATAGTTATACTAATATGGTATCATATAATTTTAAATACTGCTTTTCCATTTAATTTTACAATAAACACATACCACAGTTTCAAACTTTTGTAAATATGCCTGGGTGGTGTTTCATTGATTTGGATGTTCCATAGTTGAGAAAATGGTTTCTATTTTTGGTCTAATTTTGGAGTGAAGTCCTCCAGACTTAAATATTTTGCACTGAGGCCTGAAAACAAAATCACTTTTACTTGCATCTCTGTAGCTTTAGGAGTGCAGTGCTCATTCCAGTTAAACTCAATCTTTCTCAAGAAGAATCTTGAGGAGAAAACCTCAAAGGCAAAGTGTGAACAAGCAAAAGAATTGCCAATAACGGGAAAGAGCTATTCCTATGATATTTCAATGACCAGAGCCAAGGAATAAGTCCTGGATATTTTAGGATTGGTTTGTCCAGATATCAAATTTGAGGAAGTGTTCAGGTTAACATTTTTTCCTGGATTAGCCTGTCTTTGACTCTTTATCCTTATATAGAAATGGCTGGACTGGTCACATTTTAAAAAGAAATGGAGAAAAGATTTTCCAGGCCAAATCAAATTTTATGTTTCTGTTTCTCCCAAATTATTTTCAGATGCAAGAAAAAGCAAACCACTCAGAAAACTGCACACTGCAATGAAGTTGGAATGCAAGTCTTCATCTGAAGGGAGGGAACAAATTTTGGATTATTCAACCACAAAATATGTGAACCACAAACAAGTGTAAATAACAGGTAGACACAACACACACACACACACAAGTGTGTGCATACACACACGCACACACACAGATCTGCCCTTTTCCCAGGAATTTTCATTAATGTAGGTTTTTTTAAAGCTTATTAACATCCCAGTAAAAGTATGTAAAAATTGCATGTCTCTTTCTATGTTTAAATGTTTGGCTTTGCAAATATTGTGAATATTCTAAATAAAATAAAAAAAGACCTTAAAATATTAAAAATAAAATCATGGATATAAATTTTTAATGATCAGGCCATACATAGCCAATTAAAGTTGAAAATAAATTACTGTGCCTCAACTCTTCTTCTAGGATCCAGTCCTGAAATCTTTCCCGAAAATACATGAATTTCTAGCATGAATTGTCTTTTCCCCCTCTATTATACAGGCTCATTTGTGTAGAGGACAGAAAATATCCCAAATAAAGGGATAAAGACACCTGTTGAGTTGTTTTTCTCTTGGATGCAAACAATTAACTGAAAGCTAGGCAATTAAAGCTAGTTATAGTCTTTATGCCATTTGCCATAGAATATTAAAGATATCTATTTATCTAAATACTAGAGGCCCAGTGCACAAAAATTTGTGCATTTTGGTGGGGGGGCAGTGTCCCTCAGCCCGGCTTGTGCCCTCTCGTAGTTTGGGACCCCTCAGAGGATGTCCACCTGCTGGCTTAGGCCTGCTCCCCGGGAGATTGGGCCTAAGCTGGCAGTCAGACATCCCTCTGGCAGCCCGGGAGCCCTCGGGGGATGTCCACTTGCCAGTAGGGAGTAGGCCTAAGCTGCAGTCGGACACCCTTAGCGCTGCTGAGAAGGCAGGAGAGGCTCCCACAACCACTGCTGTACTGGCAGCCATCAGCCTGGCTTGTGGCTGAGCAGAGCTCCCCCTGTGGGAGCACACTGACCAGCAGGGGGCAGCTCCTGCATTGAGCGTCTGCCTCCTGGTGGTCAGTGTGTGTCATAGTGACCAGTCATTCCCAGTCATTCTGCTGTTAGGGTTAATTTGCATATTACCCTTTTATTATATAGGATTATGGATTTTAGTAATATTTTTTATTTTCTCAGATAATTAACATTTGCATTGGTTTATGCAATCTCTTTTAGATACCTTTATAGTAAAATCAAAAACTTAGTATGCTTTCCAAATTCCTTGGGGAACTATTAATGTCATATTTCTTGAATGGTCTATAGTTGTCAAAGGCCTTATATTATAAGACTAGGGGCTTGGTGCACAAAGTTCATGCATGGGGGGGGGAGGGGTTCTTCAGCCCAGCCTGCCCCCTCTCACATATTGGGAGCCCTCAAGGGGTTTCTACTGACGGCTTAGGCCCACTCCCTGCTCCCCTTGGGGAGCAGGCCTAAGCCACAGTCTGGCATCCTCTGTGGGAGGTGACCAGGCTGATCAAGGGAAGGCACCAGCCCCATCACCCCACTGCTGCAGCCACTGCCAGTCACCACAGCCACCACGGTGTTTTCATCAACATGGACTCCAGTCCCTTCACCATGAAAAAATGACAACTTTCTTTAGGCATTTTCAAGATGTGTCTTTCACAGGATATAACATTACTTTCATTTTTTAATCTTTATCCTCACCTGAGGATATGTTTCCCTTGTTTTTTTAAAAATATATTTGATTTTTTACAGAGAGGAAGGGAGAGAGATAGAGAGTTAGAAACATCGACGAGAGAGAAACATCGATCAGCTGCCTCCTGCACACTCCCTACTGGGGATGTGCTCGCAACCAAGGTACATGCCCTTGACCAGAATCAAACCTGGGACCTTTCAGTCCACAGGCCAATGCTCTATCCACTGAGCCAAACCGGTTAGGGCTGTTTCCAGTGATTTTTAGAGAATGTGGAAGAGAAGGGAAAAACAGAGAGAAACATCAGTGTGAGAGGGACACTTTGATTGGTTGCCTCCTGCATATGCCCTGACCTGGGCCCCAGCCAGGGAGGAGCCTGCAACCTAGGTACATGCCCTTGGTCAGAGTTGAACCCAGACCCTGCAGTCAGCAGGCTGAGGCATGCACTGAGCTAAACTGGCTAGGGCAGGATATGACATTTCTTAGCCCTCCAGCAGTGGACCTTCATTTTTTTCTCTCCAGGAATGTGGTGGAAAAACCCTAAATTGCCCTTTTGGATTCTTATTATGCAAGTTACTAAGAATATTACCAGTGACACACAAGGAGCTTAGCCAATGAGCAGTAAGAAAAGGTGTTTCCTCTGTAGTTCACTCTGATCACCGGCTCCACCTCTACCCCTCCAATCCCAGCTCCACCCCTGCCCAAGCCTGTAACTTCTGGCCAAGGATGCAGGCTTGGGCAGGGGACCCCCAGGCCCCTGCAATCACTGGCTCTGCCCCTGCCCGGGCCTGCAGTCTCTGCCTGAGGCTGCAGGCCTGGGCAGAAGACCACTAAGCCCCTCTGATCACCAGCTTCACAGAGCCCAGGCCTCTGCGATCACTGGCTCTGATCCTGCCCCCTGACATCTCCAGCTCTGCCCTTGCCCCACTGGCAGCCTCTGGCCAAGGCTGCAGGCCTGGGCAGGGGATCCCCTGACCCCTGGATCTCCAGCTCCATCCCTGACCCACTACAGCTTCTGGCCAAGGCTGCAGGCCTGGTAAGGGGATCCCTAGACCCCTGCTTTGCTGGCAACACTGGTGCCCAGACCCCTGAGATGTAAAGCTCTACCCCTGCCCCTCCGATTGCTGGCTCTGCGGAGCCCAAGCCCCTGAGATCTTTGGCCTTGCCCCTGCCCAGGCCTGATGCCTGGGTAGGGCACCCTCATACCCCTCTGATCACCAGCTCTGCCCCTGCTCCCTCTGTTTTCTAGCTCAGCCCTTGCCCATGCCTGAGGCCTCTGGCGAAGGCCTCTGGCCTGGGCAGGGGACTCCCAGTCCCCTCTGATCGCCTGTTCCAGCCTTCAGGCCCCCTGCTTCCCCCACTACCTGCCTGGCTAACAGGCCTGACCACTTCAGTGGTGGGGCTAAGCCAGATTGGGCACCGCCATTTTGTGGCTATAGGTGCCGCCATCTTGTGGCCATCTTTGTGATGAGTGATGCCTAATTTGCATATTACTCTTTTATTAGATAGGATTATATGTTCAGCTCCATTCATTTCTTCTTTATTCTTTCACTGCCTTATAGTGTCAAATACTGGGTGAGGTTTTAGGGATTTCTACATGGATAACATAGCATACATCTATGAAGAGCTTACATTTGTCTTGAAGTAAGGAGATAATTTAAAGATGACTTAGTATTTTATTTTAAAAAATATGTTGGGATTTTGTCCAGCAAACCTCTTCTATAAAATAATACCTACAAATATTTAATACATTTTTATAAGATAATATATTTTTGTATTACTTGTCTGAATAGATAAGTAAAAAAAAAAGAAAAAAAAGAAGAAATCTTCATGGACAGATGACAAAAGGTGTGAATACAGAGAAGTAGGCAAGTTTCAAAGTCATTGTTTTCCCTGAGAGCATATGTCAGATCTGTGGGCCACAACTACATGGAAAAGAGCAGAGAAAAAGCTTAGAATCTGTTTAAGGGAAGATATAAGAGCAAAGAAACACTATTAAACCAAAAGCTTACAAAAGATGATATCTCAGTAGATGAACTAGGAAAGAATATTCTCACAAGGAGATTTAAGCCATATAAGTTGATTGATGAGAGCCACCAAAATATCAAACTAAAAATATTCCAGGTTTTGGAAAAGCACACACAGACTATGCAGTGAAGATCAGCCACATTTTCAAGAAAAGCAAGAAGATATCAAGATTATGAAGGTGGACAAGAGATTTGTCAAAAATTGTTAAGTAGATTTGAAAAAAAATACAAGTGATGAATCTGGAAATAAAGGAATTACTCAGAATATAGTTGAGAGAGAAAGAGATCAAACATATAAAACATAGCTAGGCAAAACAGAAGATAGAGAAGATAACTGAAGCTTCAGAATAAATAAGAAAAAGAGAGAGAGAGAACAAGGAAATATTAAAAAATTAGTAATTAAGGTTTTTTTCTGCCAATCATAGCTTCAGTAAGTACAACAGATATCAAGCAGAGTTAAAAAAAAAAAAAAAAGCCCACCCAGACACACTGCAATGAAACATCCTAACATCAAAGACAAAAAGATCTTAAAAGAGAGATAAGATAAAATAATTTCAAATAAAAATTAAACTGAAGCAGATTTCTCAATAACAACAGTGGAAGCCAGAATAATATTCTTAAAGCTCTGAAAGAAAAGAAATGTCAAGCTAGACTTTTATTCTTAGTAAAACTATCTTTTGAGAAGAAGCATTTTTCCATATTATTCTTTTTTAAAAATGTAGATAGCCTGTCATCATAGGAATCTTGCTTAATCATTAAATCACCTTCTACTTAGTTATTATGATTATACAGCAAATATTTACTTTCCCTCACTTCTACTGCAATGACTTTAACTCTAATGATGTTGAGCTTGACTATGGAGCTAATGGAACAGAGATTTCTTTTTTATAGACAAACAAAAAAACAATACTTTACTAGACAATGACAGACTACCAAATCCATAATTACATATGTAAAAAGTCCATATTACAGTAACAAGTTATTTTTAAAAACATTGGCCACAAGTGAAATGAAGATGACACTATTCTTAGTGTCATGTTTAAAAATCCATATAGAAAATACAAATATAATTTGGAAATTCACACAACTTCTAATATCTTGTGCCAATAACATCCTGACATCAAAGACAAAGATATCTTTAACAGGATACTTGGCAGAGAAAAGGAAGAGAGATACCTAGTTTATATCATTACTACAGCCATACATTGGACCAGTAGATTATCTCACTCTTGACACTTAGAGAAATAAGCTGTCTGCATGAATCTTCCCCATTTCTACTTTTTTTCTTTCAGGTGTCCTGCCTCAGGTTCTCTATGTATGCATACTATAATAATCATTGAACATTTTTTTAAAGTTTTTCTGTTCTCAGGTACACTAAAAGAAAAATATTTTTAAAATCAGGTGTGCACTTCCTATGTTTTTAAGATGTTTTTTTAAAAGTTTCTAGTTAAGCCAATTTAAAGAAAATGTATGTTTATGCAAGGAGAGATGTTGATTGTGCTTGCCCAAATTGGCTTGGTTCTGATGTTTTGAAGACTAGGTAGCTGCTGTCCTTTCAGCTAAGCACACTTGAAATAAATTTGAATCCAAACTGGACCTTGGAGCCAAATCCCACCAAGTCTCAGTCAAGCGTAGTCTAAATCAGCCAATTTCACTTGACCTGCAGACACATGAACATTAGAATAAATGTTTGCTGTTGCAAATCACTTGTTTATGGGTGGTTACATGTATTCTTGTGACAAGAGCTGATAAATACAACTGGAATTGTACAATGAGGTTGTTTTCCAGTTTTGCCATTACAAATAGTGTTTTATTGAATGTGACACTACAGTTTTTTAAAAAGTATCATTATTCTCTTTATACAGAGGAAAAATCTGAGGTTTGGGTTAAGTATATCATCCAATGCTACAGAGCTTGGTGAAGAGCTGAGGGGTGTTTTCAGGCTGCCCACAGTCCCTTCAGGTTTTGGACCCCTACTGGGGTGCCTAGGCAGCCTGGGTGAGAGGCTGATGGCTGTTTGCAGGCTGGCCAAGCCCCCCAGTGGGGTCCCTCACCCCATTGGGGTGTGGCCAGCCTGGGTGACGGACTGAGGGCTGTTTTCAGGTTTTCAGGCTGCCCACAGCTCCCATTGACCCAATGTCCCAGCAAGGCTGGCTGGAAGCAGGTTTCTGGGGTTTATTTATCTTCTATAATTGATACTGTTCCTTTAAACCGAGGCCTAAGCAGGTAATGAAGCCTCCTGTCTGCTTTAGCTAGTGGCTTCTATAATTAAAAGAATGTTGCCTTAGTAGTCGGTCCCAGGCCTGCTGTTTGCTTCAGCTCCAAGGCTTCTATAATTGAGACAATGTTGCAAGTATGTTGCCCGGAGCCTGGAGAAGCCCAGCCGGCCTAGGCAGATAGTTTACTCCTGGTGCAACGGAAGCCGCCTGTTTACTCCAGCTCCGTGACTGCTGGCCTCCATCTTGGCTGGATTAATTTGCATACAGCCACTCTGATTGGCTGGTGGGCATGGCTTAGGCATCCCATAGAAATGGTCAATTTCAATATTACTTTTTTATTAGATTAGATAAAATACTGCACTGAATTCTTGTTATAGATGAAAAACTAAGCTCTATATTTATCATTTAAAGAAACCTTAGCTTGGTGTGATGTTTTTCCTTAAAACAGGCATTAAATCAGACCATAATTCATAATGGAAATTGCAGGTTCAATATGAGAATGAGCACCCTGCTAGAACTTTCATTTATAAGTTACTTTCTTTAATGAGGTATCTTTTTCATAACAGCATTGTAAGTTTAGTCATACTTTCAGACACATACATAGTGAGTTAATACTTGAAAGAGTGTGTAGTACTTTAATATCTTTTATTAGGAGTCAGTAATGTTCACATTATTCACATGGGACAGTGTCCTAAGGAAGTAATATATATCTTGTGAACAGTCAGACATACAAATTAGTACCTGCCAAAAGAACCTCATGTTCTGCTTATGTTTGATAAGTTAAATGTGTTTGATGTTGAAATGGTTCGGCTATGTAAAATTTTCCAGGGCTTAGAGAGCAGAGGAGAAAGCTGACAATTCTATCATTACATTATGAGTTTATTAAGGGAGTTTATATATGAATGTGTGTCTCAGGTAGTAACAAGATGACATAGGTATCCTCCATGCAACAGGGCAGTTGCTAAGGGGTTATATAGGACAGTGCAGGATGAATAGGGGTATAACCATCCCAGATAAGAGGAAAATGCCTATCATGCTTGCCCGACTATTATGCTTGCCAGAGGTGGAGCCAGCACACACCAGCATGCAATGGGGTATAAGGGGTGGGGATGGGCCAGAGTCTCTGAGGAGATCTAGGGGAAGCAGTCTCTTTTCTGCCCCAGGTCTAGCTGGAAGGTCTGGCCCTGCTCAGGCAGTAGTCACATCAGGGGACAGTCTTTCCTCCACAGGTCCACTTAGCTATGTCAGTAATCAAGAGAATACCATTCATTTCTTTATGCTCAGCACAACTTGACATCATGTAGTTCAAAAGTGAAACAAATGTAGTTGGAATAATTTCAGCAGGCCATAAAGTCTCATATCCTTATGAGCCCTCCTTACAGAAGCTACCAAACTGTTTTATTTTGAGGTTTAGGGATATTATTGCTAACAGGAGGCATTATGGAACTGGAGATCAATTTGTAAATACAACCATTTCTGTACATAGCCCTTACATTACCTGACTACATATACTAGTATGCATATACTGTTTTGGTTAGTTGTGTTCTTTCTCTAAAGAGAGGCCAACTTAACTAAATGGAATACGCAGATCAGCTTAGTCATTCACAGGCAAAGTTGTCTGCAATAAAAGGTAACAAATCACTTTAAATTTTTAACTTATATTTAAATGCACACCCCATATCTCCAAGCATCTACACAAATGATAATGACACACAATGGAATGGAATTCAAAATAAAGAGGTGAAAACAAAGTCCTGAAAACTAGCAGAGGATGGAGCCATTGTCAAGTTCATTCTTTCAGAGAAACTTAACCAGTAGTGTTAAAGAAGTACAGAGAGGTAGTGATAATGGGCTGGGGCAGTAGTAGAAATCCAAAGTAAAGGCATGATGGAAGGAAATAAACCCAGTTTATATAACATCCAGAATCCTGAGAATTAATACAGAGAAGCTAGGTTGGGTGTCCATGATAGATGATTTTATACATATCTATAGATGAGTATGATTATATGTAGATCTATATGTGTATTTAAATCTATATCTGTATATCTATATATATATATCTAATTAATCTATATATATAGCTATAATGAGCTGAAAGTGTATCTTTTCATATAATGCTTAAAGTATAATTGTGAAGGGTTATGCATGCAGGCTTAAGAATTTTCTGAATTTATTTATTTTTCTCCAGAGCAAGGTTATACTTTTGCCTCATGCACGCCAATGCTATGACAGGGCATTAATTGGAACCAATGAAATGGGGTATCAGTATATTCTCCTACAGGCTCCTCACACATTTTCCATTAAAGAGTTCAGTTCAGCCCTAGCCAGTTTGGCTTAGTGGATAGAGGTCAGCCTGTGGACTGAAGAGTCCTGGGTTTGATTCTGGTCAAGGACATGTACCTCGGTTGCGGGCTCCTCCCCTGCTAGGGCCCTGGTCAGGGTGTGTGCAGGAGGCAACCAATCGATGTGTTTCTCTCACATTAATATTTCTCTGCTTTCCCGCTCTCTTCCACTCTCTCTAAAAATCAACGGAAAAATATCCTCCTGTGAGGACTTTTAAAAAAGAAAAAGAGTTCAACTCAAGAGTATCTCCTGTCATAGTAACCTTATTTGCTCTACTGTATTAGGGACATTGGGACCAGACGTTTCCTACTCCACCCGAGAAAGCTCAGGCTGGAGGCTGGAGACCTGGGTCGTGACCAACTATTTCTCAGGCCCTATGAACTGCTTAAAACCATAGTTTACTCACTGAGCATCCAAGCCCATGAATGTCTGTGACACTTCCCTTCACCCCAGGGATTTTAAGATTTTTTTAGTCCACAAATTGTCCATAAAATGATGTCATAATAAAAGCATCGATGAAGCACTGTCAGCTGATGCTCACCAAGGCAGAACAAAATCACAGCACTGTCAAACGCCTCCCAAAATCATTTTTGGATAGTGTCTATTAGCCAGATGTGAACTTAAGCCACTGTAGTCAGCTAACTTGGGGATGAGTTTACTCCCACACGGCTGACCATAATTATTTCCTGCTGTAGGAATACTACTCACTGCATGTGAATCTTTCTTTGACTTTTCTGAATTGGCTGCCATTGTCAGGTTATAAAATAGTACTTTTTCAAAGTATGAAAACTGTAAGATCTATATCAATGTAAGCCATTAGTTAGAGTCCCCCAAATCCTTGCTTTACTAACATTTATCTAGAGAGATTTCTTTTGCAGAGTTTATAAAATGGTGTTTAAGGTCTCAGTTATAAGCCGAAGAAGCTGATTCCCATGGACAATCTAATTTAGCTAAAACGAACTGACCACATCCTACATCACTTGGCACATAAATGGAAGGCAGCAAAGGGTCTACTTCAAGCAACAATAAGCATGTGATGCTCACCCCCAAAATCTTTCCACCTTATCTGAAGAGGTACCCCATTCCTCCTTACTCAGCAATAAAATGGCATGGGGGTGTATAACAGAGATTTCTTCTTCAGCAGTCTTGGTGCCCCAAGAAAAAAATTCTTGTCAAAAAATGTATATTAACGATGGTAAAATGTCTTTCGATACTTAAGAGTTCTACATAAAGCTTCATTAAAGCTTCACTTCAATGAAGAGACTGGGTGCATCTTCCATTACACATCCAAGTCAAAGTGAAACATGACACTGTCTACATTTTTGATGGCCAGGCTGAAGCTGAAGTCTTCTGTGCTATTTCCCACTCCAAAACGGTGACCACTAAACTCCTCCATGACATAATAAGCAACAACATGGATGTGCTCAGTGTACTCTCATGGGCCTACGTGAATTTTCAGGTCCCCTACAACCTTTCTTTTGCCAAGTGCTTCAATGATTTAAAATCTTCACAGTTGTCAATGGTCCATCAGCAGCAGTCTCTCCCACCTGGTTGTCAGAGGCTGCTATTGATGCGCAATTTCTGAGGAGATTCCTGCAACTCTGTTCCCTCCTGCAAAGTCCATCAGAATGCAAGTCGGTGGGAGAGACTACCACGGAGAGAAATTTTAAAGCATTCTTAATATATATTACAAAACTTAACTCATTCACCAGCTCAGTACTCTGTTTTGAACCAAACTATGTTATGGCAGTTGGTCCACACAAGTTGGTGCCAGGACAAGAATTGAAAAGTTCTTCTCTAAAAGAGGACACCAACCCGTTCTTAGGCATCAGGGGAACTCTAGGGATTGTAGGGCTTGCCATTGGAATTATGGTCGCTAAGAGGTCGGGCACAGTTGCGAAAGTTTTGGTCTCATGACTTATATTCCACTGAATCTATAAGAAAACCTCTGTGTGGGATGGAAAAGAAGTCAGGAGATACAAGAAATTCCACTGAGAAGTGATTGACAGTTCCTGTGGACACAAAGGCTTTGGGGCTTCTGAGATTCTTTTGGCCGGAACTAAATTTTGGCTTGTGATATTTATGAGCTTTTATGACTTGCGCATGAAGAATGGTGAAGGTGAGGGGAAGAGTGAAAGGAGTGTGGGTAAAGAGAGAGACAGAGGCTGGGAACTAGGTGGAGGGGGCAATATAGGGGAGAAATGGGGGGAAATCTGTAATACTCTCAACAATAAAGATGAGAGAGAGAGAGAGAGAGAGAGAGAGAGAGAGAGAGAGAGAGAGAGAGAGAGAAAGAGAAGCTGATTAAGAGAAAGAGGTAGAGAAGAGAGAAAAGGAACTTGGAGGTAGGGTGTAGGGTGGGAGAAAAAGTGTTAGTATTTATTGTAAACATTGCCCAAGCACTAAAATTGCAGTTTTGTGTTAAATATTCATGATGATTCTGAAAATGATGTTTTATAGATTTGGAAATTCAGAAGGACCATCTTGCCCAAGGCTGCCAAGCTTCTTAGAAAATAATCAAGATAATCTAATCCTGTGCTTATCAAACTTTAATACTCATATGAGTCAACAGGCAGCCTTGCTAAAATGCAGTCTTTGACCTAGTTAGTCTGAACGGGCCTAAGAATCTACATTTCTAACAAGTTCTAAGAGGTGCTGCTGCTCAAGGGCCCATCCTTTGAAGAGTAAGATTTAAGGGGATGGATGATATGAGCTGCAGAGGTCACCCCCGGAATGCATTTTCATGGATTTTTAATGGCACACTCCTTCATGGTGGCCTTGTCCCAACATGCGAAACAGATGCTAACAGCCTTTTATGTTAGTTTAAATCTTATAATTTAAATATAGTGCCAACAACCCAACTTTATTGAAGACACTAGTCTAGGGTAAAAACCCAACTGGTTGTTATAGCCACACATATAATTTTTGTGCATTTTCTGGAGTCAATTTGTGAAATCAGACTACAAATAAATTTTGAAAACTATTGTATACAGTAGTTCTTCATCCCACTTGAATGGGAACACATTGAAAATGGCAAACTAAAAATGGAATAATCTAGTAGACATATCAATCTTTTCAAGACTCAGTAAAACAAACAAAAAAGTGAGGCCTGTTCTTGTCTCTTAACCCAAAAATCTGATAAGCAGCTGGCACTATTTCTCAGTGTCATCTTCATAAAACACATCCCACATCCCAACATGCTTTCATGAGACACTCCAGATGACTGCATTTTCTCCCTTTTATTGTAGTGTTAATACATGCACACACACAAACACAATCATCGCACATACACATACCTGCACATTGTCTACAGGCATTTGTTATACAAATATCTTAGTATCTTCACTTTTATTTATTTGGATTTAGACACACAACATTTTTCAGACTTTTCGATAATATGCTGAGAGGAATTGGGCTTTTATATGATATGGATTATGTTCTCCCAGGAACTGTCAATTTTACTCTAATATGATTCCAGTATGCTGAGAAAGTTATTCCAACCAGAATGTGCTGAAGGGATGAATGTGGCTTGCATGCAGGGCATATAAACTTTTCCCAAATAACATTCTTGTAGAGATTAGAGGATAATCTGGCAGCCAGACCCAGCCAATTAAAACAGTAATTGAAATGGTCAAAAATGTTTTCCTTGGCAAATAATGGTTATTTTGCTTCAAGTTGGGCTTCCTTGAATAACAAAAAAAAAATAGGGTCAATCATAAGACTCCTAATTTATTTTCTCGGTTATCTTTTCTCATCAAACTAAAAAAGGGTTGTTGTGGATCTTAAATAAAGAAACTGCAGCCTGTGGTATGGGGTGGTATGAAGGCATGAGAAAACAAAATCATTCTTAAGTTAACATAAGTAAACCTCCTGTCAGCATAGGATATGTGGGAATTTCTGGTTTTGGGTGGAAAGGATAAAATGAGGAGGGGAATTCCAGAGGAAATAAAAAATACAGAAGAGGCACTCTCATAAAATGTTGGTTTAATTTTCTCCAGATTAACAGAAACTTAAAAACTGAGACGTAATTTTAAGATATCTGAGATGAAGAACTAAAATACCAACTTATGTATCATAATTCTCTTCCACTGAAGTCAGTTTTGTGTACTATTAAGTGTTTTCAATCATCTCTGGGGTGAGAGAGTATCTGATTCTTAACACTGGCCAATTTCCATGGTGCAAATATTTTTATTACAGTTAAGTTCAATCTACCAACCTGACGTTCCTGAACACGGGGTTGGGAAGATACCTGCACTTTTATGAGCCACTGAGAGCTGCTCCAGCACATCATTGATTAAAGTCATAATGTTACAAAAGAACACAGATATGAAAATTCAATCCAGATTGACATCTGGTAGAAATATTGAGAGAGAAAAGTAATAGGCAGAGATCATCATCTCACAAATTCATTAATCTATGTTTAGCTCCATGTAATTGTAAAACTTGAAAAAATCCCAATAAAAATTTATTTTAAAAGAAACACACTTTTCCATGTCAATCCATGCTTCTTTCCTTTAAAACCCTACTTTTAAGCTCAAATCTTCTATGAACCTGCTCTAAAGAGGTCTGAAATTAGTCACCTTAACCCATTTTATCATCTTCTTGGAATTAAGATTTCAAAATACCTTACATTAGAGAATCTAACTCTAAATATTGGAATCATATAAGGAGCTTCTATAAAGCATCATTCCTTAATTTCCCCCCAGAACCAACTGAATTTGAAGGCTTTGGTTGGGACTTGGCATTGAGACTTTTGAAAAGCTCACAAAGTATTTAATTTGCAACCAGAGTTGAAAACAACATTCTATATATTTATTTGTCTATGTTTTCATTGAGAGAGCTATATAGGATGTCTATGTTCCATCCTGTTAAATTATGAACTCTGGCTTGACCATATATATAATTTTTTTTCTCTCTCTATTTCCATATCTCCATAGCACTGGCAAATGTCACCAGTAAAAAAAGAAACTTTTGATTAAGTTTAGAATAGACTACAAATATGACATTTATCCTATGGACTATAGGTTGGACTCATACTTACTCATATTTTCTTATTGCAGACCAAGTTCAGAAATATTTGAGAGGGATCACACTCACCAACTGCGTATGCTAATTAGTGATAATTTTCAACTACTCTAGGCAACACATGCAGAACAAATCATCCCTTCACTTAGAAATGGAAACTAATTATAAATTTGATTTACTGACTGATTAACTCATGGGGAGTTGCCTACATATATGCCAATAAAAATATTAGTATAAAGCAAAGAAGAAATGTGCCCTCCTTTTAGAAAATATAAAAATATATTAAAAGCATGGGTGATGTATTCATTATTTCCTGGAAGTACAAACTATATGATGCTGTATCATAACCTATATGGTTCACTTATTAGCTCAACTCTTACTCTGAGAAAAATATATTAAACTATGCAAAGCGAATCTGGCCTATTTCCAATACACAGGCGTCATCATCATTAGTGGCTGCATTGATCCAAGTTCTATCTATGAATCTTAGAAAGCCACAATCCATGTGTAGAAATCTATCCCACCCTTAGGCATTGCAACAGAGCCAAGAACAGCAAGAAGCACAACAAATAGCAGCTGTGGCTCTTCGCACGTGTGGTACAACTTAGGCTAAAGCCTAGGCTATCATATCTTTGTCCAACAGGTACAGCTGACAGGCTTTTGAAGGTGGCAAAAAACACAGATGGCAGAAACTGGCACCAATTCTTCCTCTCCCCACATTCACTCAGTTCCTGAAGCACGAGCCTGGGAAATGTTCATGGCCCGCCATGGCCAGCATTGGGGTAAAACATGTAATACAATTCAGCCAGAGGTCAGGTGCCATCACTTGACTCTGTCATTGGTAGTTCTTCTGTATAGGTACACCAGAAATGAGATGTATTCATTCACTAGTGCATAACAAATCACCCCAAAACTCAGGGTCTTTAAACAGCAATCATTTGTTATTGCTTACACTTACATGGGCAGGATGGCGTTCAGATGCTCTAGGTTGGGCTTTGTTTCTCACTGCAATTCTGTGAATTGACCGAGGCAGCTTTGTCCTACGTATGTTCATTCATCCTCGAGCTCATGCAGAAGGGGCAAGAGGAACCTAGAGGAAGACTTCTCATAGCCATGGCAGAAGCACAGGGTGCAAGTGGAAGCACAGGGCTTTTCATGCTGAGGCTTACAACTGGCAAGTTGTCACTTCTGCTCATATGCTATGGAGCAAAACAAGTCTCATGGCTGAGTCCAAATTCAAGGAGAAAAGAACCACACTCTCCCCATGAAGAAACCATAGCAAAGATGTAGATGAAGGGGCGAGTAAAGAAGTCTAAAAACTTAGTCTAATACATGAACCAGTCAGTTTTTCTGGAAAAGAGTAATGATAATGATGATATGATGATGATAACAGCAGCTATCTTTTATTATGACTTTATAGTGGCCCAGGGATTACATTATTCCAATCTTCCCCTCTCTCTCTCTTTCTCTCCCTTTCTCTCTCTCTCAACAATCCCATAAAATGAGTACTACTATATTCTCATTTTATAGATTAGATAACATTGGTAGGGAAAAGAATTATAACCAAATATTGGGAAATCATTAATTTGTAATAACAATAGCTGGCATGGGCCAGGTAGCTCGGTTGGTTAGAGTGTCATCCTAATACACCAAGGTTCCAAGGTTGTGGGTTTGATCCCAGTCAGTGCACATACAAAATCATGAATTCATAAATAAGTGGAACAATAGATCAATGTCTCTCTCTCTCTCTCTCTCTCTCTCTCTCTCTCTCTCTCTCTCTCTCTCTTTCTCTCTCTCCCTCCCTCTTTCCCTCTTTCTTCCTTCCTCTCTCAAATCAATAAATTAAAAAAAAATAATATTTGCTAATTTTCTTAAACTATTGTACAGGCATATCAGGTGGACTATGTATGGTAGCTTTGGGGTTTCCCACCTGGCTATTTTCTGCCTTGGGAGTAGTCATAGACAGTCTGAACCATTACATAATTTTATCAAGGACCAGGAAGAAGAATGTAATGTGCTCAGCCACTGGGGTTTACCTACAGAATGTGCACATGAGTAGAACTTAGTGGCAATGATCTCCAAAATAAACTGGCAAACACCCTTCGCTTAAATGCTAAAAAAATTAAAATGGGTTAAGAAATATCTGGATGAAATTCTGACAAGAAATTCACTACATGTTTTTCCCTCTTCTCTTTCTTTTTAAGTTTGAGGTGTATGGAAATCTATGTATCGAGAGACCGCTGGGCATTGATAGTGGTCAACCGTTGCCCATCTGTATCTCCGAGCACATTGGGAAAGGCCAGTTCCGCCGGAAGGGAAGAAGTGGTACTCATTGCTATTTCTGTAGGACAGGTGGGTGACGCAGGTTCTGGAACAGACAGCAGATTTCACAACAGCTTCTGGGAAATGGCTCGCAAATAGCTTGCCTTGGTGCTGCTGGCTGCTGCTCAGACAGGGAGCAATGGGATGTCTCCTGTGATTCTGGCAACTTCCTGTCTTCCCCAAAGGCTGCAGAGGCTTGCTCTGGCCCTTACTCCAGCAGTAATTTTTTTCAGTGCTTACTTCCCTGTTCTACATCTGCTCTTCCTAAAGTGACTAGTTGTCTACTCTAGTTGATTCAACCTATTTGAGGTGACATGTGTTGTAAAAGTTGCAAACATAGGTAAATCTAAACAATATGGTAAATTGTCCAAGATAGAATATGTCCAAAATTTTCTCAGAAGTTAAAAATCTATAAATAAAAATTGATAGCTTAATAACAATAATCTAGGTTGTAAAGTACTGTTAACAAAGTTGAGGATATTAGGAAGGCAGAAAAATTGTGAACAAAAGAAAAAGTACACTTTGTCTTACAATAATGAGAGTTTATTCTTGAATTTATTTTCAAAATGTACATCAAAGAATGTTTTCAAAAACTTAAAACTATTAATAGAAATAAAAACTAGATTGTCAGTCTCAAATTACTTAATAATATCAAACAAACATAACAAATTTAGAAAGTAAAACTCCTTTATTCTTCCTCTTATTTAGCAACTAGAGGCCCGGTGCACTCGGAGGAGCAGGGGGGATCCCTCAGCCCAGCCTATGCCCTCTCACAGTCTGGGACCACTCAGGGGATGTACACCTGCTGGCTTAGGCCCACTCCCTGGGGTGATTGGGCCTAAGCTGGCAGTCAGACATCCCTCTGGCAGCACGGAAGCCCTTGGGGGGTGTTCACTTGCCAGCAGGGAGCAGGCTTAAGCTGCAGTAGGATATCCTTAGCACTGCTGAGGAGGCAGGAGAGGCTCCCACCACCACCGCTTCACTGGCAGCCGTCAGCCTGTCTTGTGGCTGAGCAGAGCTCCCCCTCTGGAAGTGCACTGAGCACCAAGGGAAGCTCCTCCATTGAGCATCTGTCCCCTGGTGGTCAGTGTGTGTCATAATGACCAGTAATTCCTAGTCATTCTGCTGTTAGGGTCAATTTGCATATTACCCTTTTATTATATAGGACTAGAGGCCCGGTGCACAAAATTTGTGCATGGAGTGGGAGTGGGGGTGGGGGTGGGGGTGGGGGTGGTGTCTCTCAGCCCAACCCATACCCTTTCCAATCTGGGACCCCTTGAGAGATGTCTGACAGCCCGTTTGGACCCGATCCTGGCTCCTGACCTCTCACCTGCCGATTGTCCCTAACCACTCCTCTGCCAGCCTGATCAATGCCTAACTGCTCCTGTGCCAGCCTGATTGCCCCTAACTGCCCTCCCTCTGCCAGAATGGTCCCTCCCAACTGCCCTCCCCTGCAGGCTTGGGTCCCTCCCAATTGCCCACCCCTGCAGGCCTGGGTCCCCCCCAACTGCCCTCCCCTGGAGGCCTGGTTCCCTCCCAACTGCCCTCCCTTGCTGGCCATCTTGTGGTGGCCATCTTTGACCACATGGGGGAAGCCATCTTGTGATGGTCAATTTGCATATTACTCTTTTATTAGATAGGATTGAGGCCTGGTGCACAGGTGGGGGCTGGCTGGTTTGCACTGAAGGGTGTCCTGGATCAGGGTGGGGGTCCGTGCTGGGTTGCCTGGCCAGCCTGGGTGAGAGGCTGATGGTTATTTACAGGCTGGCCAAGCCCCCCAGCAGGAACCCTTACCCCATGAGGGTGGGGCCATCCTGGGTGAGGGGTTGATGGCTATTTGCAGGCTGGCCATAGCCCCCAGTGACCCAAGTCTTCAGTGAGGCTGGCTGGAAGCAGATATCTGGGGTTTATTTATTTTCTATAATTGAAACTTTGTTGCCCTGCATTTACCCAGAATTCCCAGGTCCCCACCCCAGAAGAAACAATGTTATTAGGTCTATGTCTTTCTTCCTATGCATCCTAAAACTTTTTCTATTATATTCCCCCAGGGGAGGTAATTTGGAAAAGTCATAGCATGTGTTTCAGAGAACTGGACCAAGTTTATCTTCATAGATGTACTTTCAACTTTGTACTATAATTATAGGCCCCCTAGAGGATGGCTGCTCAATCGTGCTCATCTCAAATGGATAGGGACTGGGCCTATCTTGTGAAGACAGCAAGTCACCTCCTGAAGAAGCTACTACCAGTGTGTGGCCACCATTTATTTTCAGAGATATTTCTGCTGTCATGCCCAGAGGAAATTTCATCACTGCCATTTCTTGACTGTTATTTTGTCCCCATGGTAAGGAATAACTTCACTTAACACTTGAAAACAGGTATAAGGAAGTGAAGAAACACAATTATATATATTAAAATAAAATAATAGTAAAATGAAAAATAAATGGGAAATTTCTGTCCTTCACTAATGGGTATGGAAGGGCACAAAATATTCTTTGTTTGATAAAAGTTAGAAGGTTCAGGTCAATCCAGTGTGGCCAAAGTATGTGTAATCTTTACTTCAGTCTTTCAGATATTTCCCTTTTCAGGTAAACAAACAGCAAGCCATAAATATATCCTGTAAGTCTTTGGTATTATAGCCAATCTACACTTTTATTGTGGGCCTGCCAGTCTGATTCTTCCCAGAGAGATGTATTGTATAGTTTTCTAATAGTGTCAGAAAAAGTGTCACATTATAATCTCTACTCCTCAATCTTAGTAGGATAAAGAAAAGGCTTTATTCTTCAGAGTTTTATGATCCAAGGATTGCCATCACTCAATTATCTAAGTCTCTGTTTAATTACTAGCTTGCATTAGGTTTCTCTCAGTCTAGGTAATCCTATCATATCATCACCATGATCACCAGCATCATCATCATCCTCATCATCGTCATCCTCATCAGTTGAAAGTAAGAATGCTATGAATTGATTTAATTTTGGGTATTTTTTTAAAAGTCAGTGGCAACAAACATGTCTCAAGCATCTCAATGCCACCAGCATGTAAGTTCTGAGATAATGGTTCTTTCCACAGTGCTTAGTATTTGTGTCTAGCACTTACATGATGATTAATTTTATATGTCAACTTGGCGAGGCCATGGTACCTAGATATTTGGTCAAACATTATTCTAGCTGTTCCTGTGAAGGCATTTAAAAGCTGAAATTAACATTTAAATCAGCAGACTTGGAGTAAAGCAAATTACTATCCATGGTGTGCGTGGACCTCATCCAATTCATCGAAAGCCTTAGTGGAAAAAGACTGACCTCTCAGGCAAAAAGTAATTCTTTCAGCAGACTGTCTTTAAACCTGAACTATAATTCTTCCCTGGGTCTCCAGCTTGCCACCCTACCCTGTAGATTTTGGACTTGCTAAGCTTCCACAACCATGTGAACCAATTTCTTAAAATCAATCTCTCTCTCTCGCTCTCGCTCTCGCTCTCGCTGTCGTTCTCTCTCCCTCCTTCTCTCCCTCCCTTCCTCCTTGCCTCCCTCTCTCTCTCATAGCATATGCACACATACATCCTGTTAGTTCTATTTTTCTAGACAACATTGACTACAATTTAGTATGTACAGAATTGTTACAAATACCATTTGCTAAATGAATGAACCAGTAATTCATGAGCAATATGTTTCCTCAATGAATGTGTTTTGCATATGTTCTTTTGATGTGAAAATAATCATTAAAGTTCTTATTGTAACTCCATAATTCAAAAGTAGAATTTAACTGTTTAAACTCTTGTTACTATTTTCTTGGTAATCTATGTGGGTGGTATCCAGCTTTCTATATTGGGGGTGAAAAAAGCAAAGCAATGATAGTTTTATTTAAAATTATACCAACCCACCACAATGTTTTTGACACCACTCCACAGTGAAATTGCCAGGGTTTAACCATGCTCTAAAACCCAAAATCTAGAAGGATTTTGTCCCCAGAAAGAATCCTTTTCCCTCCAAAAAAATTCTGGAAAACAGTGGTTGCATATCACTAGAATGCTTGACATAAACAGTTAATTATAGCTTCCAATGATCACTTTTCATCAAGGGGACATTAGAAATATAATGTGTAGCTCAGGGTTTATCTATGTCTTCCATAATAAACTTTAACACACACACGGAATAAAAGTGCATATATCTTGGAATATATTTTGTTGCTTTAGCTGAAGAGAATGACAGTGAAAGCAAGGCTACAATGGTCTCTTAACTGGGCTGAACTGAGATTTGTTTTCTAAGAGGACATCTCTGGAATGAAAATGCATTTCAGTGTATACTGGTGTTTCTAGTCCTTTCATTTTCCCAACTTGTTTTTATTCAACCTAAAAAATGACCTAAGTTCCCACTTCTTTTACATTCTACCCCTCATTTGTCTCTCTGACACATGAAAACCACTGTGAAATTTGACTACTACTTGCCTTCTTATTTTGCCCTCTGAAATTTTTATTTATTGTATTCTAGAAGAACCTTCTGGATTTAGCAAAGCTTTGTTCCATGGCACTTATACTTTGACTCAATCTGAAGAATCAGATTAATTCAGGGCAGTAAAAAACATTTGAGAAAAGAAGTAAATAAATGTATTAAGGATTTTTAAGATACTAGAAATATAAAAGAAGTCTCAAAAAAAGGTTAAGAGAAAACTATGACTCAGTAATGGTCTCTTTGGCACCCTCTCTTATTCTCATCTTAATCTTCCATAGCTATTGTACAGACTGGACTTTCTTTCCCAGCACAATCAATCAAGACCATTTATATTTATTATCAAAATTTAACTCTCCTTTGTCCCATGCAGAGATCAAGGATATAAATCCAATGTATTCATGGGTACTGATGGGTTAATACTTAGACACTGCCAAGAGGCCAGCTGGCACGGTTTTCTGGAGAGGATGTCTTAACCTGAACAATGGAGCCATTAACTGGCATTTCAGTTGCTGACTGACCAGCAGAAGAAATATTTGGGATAAGAAAGGCTTTTGGAGTCTTTCAAATCAAACCAACTAAGAAACTACCTACTCAGATTGTATGAGGAGTCCACTAAAATTATGATTTTGTTAGATGCCCAATAAGAAAATGAAAAAAAACATTAAAATAGATAAGAGATGTTGTGATTTTGTAATGTATTATCAGCTTTAGGTGAAAATTTTGCTAATACAAGTATTTTATTGGCACATATTAAAAATGTTGGTTCCTAGACTCATTCATAAGGAAATGAATCTATGAGGCATGACTGCTTCTGATCTATAGTAGAGTTGAGGAAACCTTTTTCAATGCAGCTTTCATGAAGAAAATAGGAACAACTGGATTTCTGTGTGAAATGGACAGATTACCTTCTAATGCAAAAGAAAAAAGAAAAGGAAGCAAGAAAGCGAGGAAGGGCAGGGGGAAAAAGGGAAGGCAGTAAGGAAAGACAGAAAGGAAGAAAGAGGAAGGAAGGAAGGAAGGAAGGAAGGAAGGAAGGAAGGAAGGAAGGAAGGAAGGAAGAAAGGAAGGAAGGAAATGAATTTATACTTTCAAAATTAAAGTTGTTGAATGTCTTCTAAGATCAGGCAGCATGATACATTTAAAAGATTATAAATGGAGGTACAATTTTGCATTTGGAGAGATAAAATAGAACCTTTTCTATGGGAAGTTAATAAACTTGAGATTAGATATCAAAGAAATTCCTGAGTTTGAGGAGGAGAAATATATGAAACAGATTTATTTGGGGAGTTTCTGTGTAAGCCTCTGATGTTGGGCTAAGTGAAGGAAAAAGTTGTTGGATCTTAAATTTAATGTTTTAATTTTTTTAGTAAGTAGAAATGAGCTCATCTAAATAGCATTTCCTCTTTTGTACTTCGCCTAAACTACTCTTCTATTTAGTCACACCAATTCCCAGGGATTCTCATATTTCTGTCCTAGTACTGCTCACGAAATAAAATTCTTATAAAAATGGAGCAACATCTTAGATTGATATGATTAGTGAAAATTTGGTATAGGAAAGTATGCCACACAAGGAGCTGAGGAGGTCTGTGTTTTAGGCCCAGCTCTTCTGCTGTCTCTCAGGAAGCCTCTCCAGGCCTAGTTTTCTCATCAGTGAAACAAGAGCAATGGAATGAACAATCCTCTGTTATCTGCCAAGCAGGGGAATCTGACTTTGTTATGTAAAAGTAGTTTGATCATGAACAACAATCTTAATAGCAGTGAGTAATGCATGGAGTCAGTTTTCAACAACTTTGAGAATCTTGTATCTTGAAGAAAACCTTGGAAATCATATAACCTAGCCCTTCTTTCCCAGTCGGAACCACATCTTAATCACTCAAATTAAGTGGCCTGCTCTTCCAGGCTGACCTTCAAGATGCTCCCTAAGGCCAACCTCATAACTTCTGTATCCTGAATGCCGGAAGTTCTTCCTTATGTCTGGCTTGAGCCCCCCAACTGGATTCTCAACTTATTTTCATTTATTCTCTCCTTAGCAGAGAAGGGATATAATTGGGGCAGACCATTCAAGCAATATCTCTTACAAATCTGAGCCATGGTAAATTTGTTTGTACTAGAGTTACTGTGGTCTTACATTGCATTCCTGTGAAATGATAGAGGCTGACCTCCTGATGGAATGTTCTCTTTCAGGTCTAAAATGACTGAAGATAAAAGCTAACAGGCTGGCAGGAATACTGAGCAGTTCTTGATAGTGGACACAGGGAAGGGCATTGTTTCTTTGGATGGCCAATCTCCTAGCAGCCTAGTGCACAGCAACTCTTGACACGACGCTCCCTGAAACTGCAAATTTGGAAATATTAAACACATTCTTCTCAAATGAAATATGGGCCCAGGAATTTGTGCTAAAAAATACAGTAAAAGGCTAATCTTTTCAGTAGTACCAGTGCTTAATAGAAACATGAAACATTGATGAAAGGGAGGCTAATAATATTGTCTAGTCCTTACCTTCTGCTTTCTAAAAGGTGAGCTCTTTTGAGGCCCATTTTATAGACAAGGCAGCTTGAATGGAGCAGTATCTCTATCACTAATGAATGTATGGAGAAATAGATCATGCTGATAGAAGCTGTTTAAGAAAGAACCATGTCGGGTTTCGGGAAGAGCATGGGAGCTGGTTTACTTTGATGACACTCACAAAGTAACCAGAAAGAGCTCTCTCATTCCCTTGCCTGTCCCCCTTAGCTGTGTGGGTGTCCTGTGAGCGCCTGGAGGAGGAAAACACGGTATTCCCTCAGGACGGGCTCTCCCGGCCTCTTCCAGAGCCATCCAGGTTTATGAATCAGTGCTGGGTGAGGGGCGGGGTGGGTTGGAGTGCAGGCAGGCTTTCCCTTTGCCCAGGAGGCCATGATTAAGAAGGCACCCGTCTGTCAACAGAAGCTCCCAGCTGTATTTCCAGCCCGGCTTCCTCCCCACTGACTCACTCAGTGATGCCACAATCTAATGTTTATGACCTAACAGTTGATCACCATGGAAGCTGCACAAACCCTGGACTGTTGAGGAGCAAAACCAGAGTAGAGATTCTGGACAGTTTAGAAAAAGAAAAAAGAAGACCCTTATTCGTCGAGACCACATGTTAAGACTGAACACCCCATTTCTCCTGTGGCCACTTCCACCGGTTGCTAAACCTGAGATTCGGATGACTTTGTGCCGATTGGAGAACCCAAATAAGGATTTGGGGAGACCAAGTACAAACAAATATCACGGCACTTAGAAATGAAGAGCAAAACGTAGACGGCAAAATGTGTATGTAGCAATTTAATGAGGTTTGGATTACAAATTCTGTTTCCTTACTTTTTTGCCAGCATGTGGCAATGGTTTTACAAGAGAAAGAAAATGTGCTGAATGCCAGGAAAATATTAAGATTCCCCCTAAAACTCAGCCTCACAAACAGTTCTGGTATATTCACAAAACAGGATTATAAGGATAAACTTTCTGATTATTCCATTCCCCCATGAAAATCAAAGCTAAAATAAAAAAGAAAGCCAGTGGAACAAAATAGCCACGTTTTAGTAAAGAACCCTGTATGAAACACTGTGAGTGTCAGGAGGCCCTGGCACAGTTGCCCTGACTAGATGGGGACTGTGGCGTGGTCAAGGTGAAGTGAGTCTGACTTCCTGGCCTGCCCTCCCAGACTAATAATCAAAAGGAACGGCCCTTCTCCAGCCCCAAACAGCCCTGTACGAACAGTGTCTCCCAGTAGTGGTTGTGGTTCCAAGTAATGTGAAAGTCTTTTTATAACTGTTGCGGTTTAATTTAAAAGGAAGCTCAGAATCAGCGGTAAAGGGAGGGGAATGTTGTGAACTACAGACCATCTGAAATGGGGAAAATCATAAATACCAGAGTGTCTGATTATTTGAGCGTCTCTTGAAGTTGAATAATGAACCTTCTTCATGTTCTGCTTTCCTGGACTTGGCTCCCTCTGACAAATTTGCAGGCATCAGGGTCTGTCTGGAATTCATTCCAAGTTGGAGGGATATTTTTTCCCTTGACATTTTGCAGCTGAGACAGCCCCGAGCAGGAAGCTGAAGAGCGTAACATTACCAAATATGTCCTTTCTCCTGTCCTTATATTTTATTTCCACAGGAAAAGAAGGCAGACGCTGGCCAATGAGATGTGGCAACAGCAGGCGGCCTCCACGGGCAGTGGGGAAATTGATCGGATGCCATTTTTCACACAAAAAGAGAAACTATTCTAAGTACCACTGGTTGAAATTTGTGCTACGCTGGAGGAAGAATCTGTCAGCTTCCTCCAAGTTGCTCAGCGATTTCAGGGGAATTGGCCTCGTTTTCTCAGGGAGGACTTCGTAAAGAAAAAGCAGGCAGTGTGGCGTTGCGGAAAGGGGATGGAATGGGAATTAGCAGTGAGCTGGCCTCTGTCGCTAACATGCCTGTGTCTTTGTCTGGGTCATCCCACCTCCGGGGCTTCAGATTCTTTACTTGCACAATGAAGGTTTGGGTGTGAGAATCTCCCAGATCCTTTCTGGGTCCCCAAAACTCGATGACTTAAATAAATTTGAATATTGGTCCAGATATGAATGTATGGGTGTGTGTGTGTATTTGTACAGATAGATGTCCTGTTTTCTACTATATCATAAACTTACAAAATGCATAAAATACAAATTAAAAAGGACATGACATGTAAAATCTAATTTTTTTCTCCAAACCTTGATGGTTTACATTGAACATTTCCTAAGGCTCATATCTCTTTGAAGATCACAGCTCTAAGTTACATTTTAGCTTTTCTTTTCTTTATGGGTGTAACACATTAGTCTTAAAAGACCATTTCTACAGGGGCTTAAAAAAGCAACAGTATGTCAGTAAAGTGGCTGCAGTTTGCACACCCTTTGCTAGCATAGTAAATATATATGGAAACCATTTTTTAACATATAATCTTCTTGGTTAATCTAGTTATACTGCTTTTAAAAGAAAATAGCTGGAGAAATTTCTTTGTGGAGGAAAATAATAGTTTAAACTTGTTATAAATTGAACTGACAATCTTGAGTCAGGGAGTGGCAGCCTAGGGTAATTGAGCATATATGTCTTGTCCAAAGATGGAAGCTGCTTTCGGCTCCAGCAGGCTGTCATCAGGTAGGAATGGAGGCCCAGAGCTGTCAACTGTGATTTTTTAAAGAGAATCAGGAGACTCAGATTTTAATGGGAAATTAAATTAATGTATTCAATTAATGTTGCTCAAAAATGTTGGCGCTAGGTATATGATGACGATAAGCTACAAACCAGCTAATAGGCAGGCCCTTGGTGATTTCTGATGTAATGCTTAGCTGATTTAGCTCTGTGATATTTTGTGATGATATTAGCACTTTGCAGTCAGACCTCTTAAGTTCTGGGCAGGGTGATTATGTATGTATGTGTTAGACAGAAAAACATGGTATGTCATTTCATTAAGATCATAATATTTTTCTCACCAACTTTTCAAAAGGGGCAACCTCCTGAATCCTCTTAAGGCTGCCCCATCCGACCAGTGGCCTTAGGTTTTGTCATAAAAATAAGGGAAGTATGACATTCCTCTTGACGTATCTGTCACTTTTGCATAAGGAATCTCATGGATAAATGTATTATTTTAAACAAATTGTGATGCTTTACTAAATTAGAGGTAAACATTTTCATAGATAACTTTCAGTAAATATTTAGCCTTTGCCGGCCATATGGTCTCTGCTGCGACTACTCAATCCTGTGGCTGCACAAAGGCATCTATAGACAACACAGATGAATGAGCCTGGCTGAGTTTCAATAAAACTTTATTTATCTAAACAGGCTGTAAGCCAGATTTAGGCTATGGGCTGTAGTTGTTCAATTCCTGCATTAAATCGTAAACTCTTCTAAGGTGTAACCTGTGTCAGTCCACATAAGCATGGCACAGAGGAAGAGGCACTCTATGAATACTCTATAAAATAATTAGAAGGTTATGGAATTTAGCAGTGTATGTCTACAATAATTCCCATTTGGGTGATTGAAAGCCCATAGTAGGATTTATGGATTGTGTCTCCCCGAGGCATACATGAGCATGTGAAATCCCACAGGAAGTTCATGGCTCATCCAGACATGCTGAATAAGGGAAGGGGGTGCTCAACCAGGCTCATGAGATAACCAACTGCTTAAACTGAAGGTCCAAAGAGCAAGAGGTACCAGAAGACCCTTATAATTTCATATACAGCATTCTTCCAAATCTTTCCTCAACTCTTCTTTTAACAACTTAAATGACCAAATACCAAGCATCTACAAGCAGGGGTTCTCAAAATTTGGTTATGACTCAGTACATACACACACTGAAACATTTCCCCAAAACAATTCCTACCTTTACTGGAAGTAATCCTCTGGTTTTAATTGAAAAATCAAAGAAACACGCACAGTTCTTGTCCTAGAGGGATTTATAACCCAACTGGAGAGCTAAGATGTTTATATACCAACATCTACTATCCTGAGATCTGACAGGTTACAGTATTATGGCACTTCAGGTTCTTCACTGGTGGTAGTTGGAGTTTTGAAATCATAGATGAGTGGTGGTATTGGTCTTGGCTGAGACCTGGACACATGGAGAATCTGTCTAAAAAGGGTAAGGGGTGGGGGAGCATAAGTGAATTTGGATAAGATCACACTTAAGGAAAAGAAATAAATTTCCCAAGTAAAAAGGTAACACAGGACAGTGTCTTTCTTCCTAATTTCATTCCCAAAGTGAAGGAAGTGAACCTGAATTAAAATCCATGATGGATTTGTTGGCTGGAACAATGAGTGAACAGATCAAAGAGGAATGAGAGGTCCATATGATTCATTTCCAAAAGCCAAAAGGAGTCTCTGGAGGGCATGATCCAGAGAAGAGTATATATTTTTTTCTAAGTGAAGGCAACAATTTGGAAGAAAGAGAAGACAAAATCTGAAAATTGGTGAGGTCAATCTAGACATGCAGTTATTAAAATTATTTTTAAAGATTTTTAGTTAGGGAAATATAGAATCATAGTTTCCTTTATTTGGGAGCCCCTAGTTGTCAAATATGGCATGATTGAGGGTAGACAGTAGAGAAAAACACAAGTTAAAGATATTGGGTAATCAAATGGCCCATCAGACTAAGCTTTGATATCCACATTCAAGTCAGAAGTAAACATATATTGATTGCAAGAATGAAGAGAAAACAAATGGACAGGACAGAATTGGTACAAGGGCCCAGTAATCAAATACATAAAAGCCACATCGATTTTTCATTAACAAACAGAAAGCAGAAAGCAGGGAATTCTTATAGGAAAGCACTAGAAGTGAAGACCAAGCCAAGTTGGATGAAAATAAAATAATTATAAATGCCTCTGAAATAGCTTGGGACAGACAAACTAATGCTCAAGAAACACGTAAGACTTAAGAATAAAAAAAACTAGGGAATATATAAAATGTCTTAAAAGAAAGGGAGACACGACATAGAGAAACTAGGGGGCTTAGTATTAAAAACTGGAAGAGGGGAAAATAATGTGATAGATATTAATTTTCATTATTATGTATGATTGTAATTTTATGCAGAAAAAACCAGCAACAGATACCTTTTTTCTACTTTATTTTGAGGATATGTTTATTACAGTTGGGGACAGTGAAATGAAGGAAGGGTTTAAGATAGAAGAATCAGCAGGACAGAGCCTAGGCAGGGCTACTTTGGCTTTTTAGAAACTTTATAGGAAAGAAGTGGGCCACATGGGCTGCATAAACTCACTGAGAAGTAAACTCGCTGAGTGTCAGAAGTGAGTCAAGATGAGACTGCTGCTAGCTCACTTCAAAGTCAGAGAAAAAGGGCCCTTGGAGACAGGTCAGAGGTTAGCCCAGGACGAGCTGCTGCTGCCCACTGCTCCCCTGGCTGCAAGTCTTGTGAGGACCCTTAGAGTTTAGGAGAAAGAGAGCAGAGAGATAAGCCCGAGGAAAAAAGCATGGGTGTGCTCTAGAAAGAGAACCTCCAATAAATATCTTATTTAAAGGTCATTTTCACTTTGACAACTCTACAATGGGGTTTTAATCCAAAAGAATTTATTAAAAAGACAAAAGAAATAAAGAAAACAACAACAAAGCAAGAGTGGATAACATTCTCTGTTACCCAGACACTAGCACCATGGAAATTGGTAGTCTGGTTAGTTTACAGACACTGAAGAGAGGGTGTTTATAATTATCTATCAATGATATAAACTTATGCCAGTTTTTTTTCCTCAAATTCAATTAATTTTAAACCACTTTTAGAAAAGCTTGAGTGTTATAAGTCAATCTAACGCTACTAAGATCACCAGAAACCAGGCTTCTTTATTTTAGTGACATACTGTGTTTCACACAGCACTTTTAGTTAGGAAAAACCAGACATAGTTTCAAAGCCAAATGTTTTATTTTCTTTTAAAGTTCAGATATCTGAGTGGTTTATACTAAATTTCAAAAACATGTTGGGAATAAACATAGAATCTTTAGCAGTGAGGACCTCAGGGTTATAGTTTTAAGGGCATGGCTTACTGAGCTTGGTTTCAAAGCACTACTCAAGATTCCTTAACTTTTTTTATGGAACTGCCACCTCAGTTCTGGGAATATAACCAAAGAAGCCCCAAACACTTATTCAAAAGAATATATGTACCCCTATTCTGGCTTTTACTTAGTATTACAGAAAAAACTTTTCTGGACACTACATCAGCTCCTAATCTAGATTTAATGTGTGTGGTTTTTATGTGTGTAGTTGCTGTTGTTACTTTCCTCCGCTCTAATTATCTTAATTTATATATTATGAAATAGATTATATATATATATGTGTGTGAGTGTATATTTGTATAAGGGGTATGTATATATATAAATACTAATTTGACACCTATTTTATTTTTGCCACACACAATGCATAAAACAATATTTCTAGAGTCCTGTTAAATAAGGGATGGAGTTATTGCAATTTGTTGTGGATAGTAAGAAGTAACTTTGAAAAGGGAGGATTTCCTTAGATGTTTCTCTACAGAGGACAAGAATTTGTTCTGCACATGGTCTGTATTAGAACTCATGGCCTGGAAATTCAATGACAAAACTTTGTCAGGGCCAAAAAAAATTAAAATGATAATTGTTCCAGGAAAAGAATATCTTCTTTAGAAAGGAAACTATATCACTAGAGCCTAAGGCATGTAATAATATTTTCTCAGTGTAAGTAAGGTATTTTCAGGTTAAAAGGACATAATTTCTTGTTGAAATGTCAGTGCTAGTACATCAGGTCACCTAACTCTGGCCACTTGGATAGTGCTGGGTCAAGCATGTTCACATGGAAGTAATGATTGCAGGGCTCAAGTTTATAGGCCAACATATCATATGTCTTAATATTTTTAAAATTATATATATATATATATATATATATATATATATATATATATATTTCAGAAAAGGAGAGATAGAAACATCAATGATGAGAGAGAATCATTGATCGGCTGCTTTCTGCACCTACTGGGTATCGAGCCTGGCACCTGGGCATATGGAATTGAACTCGGGACCCTTCAGTCTGCAGGCCAACTATCCTGTGAGCCAAACCAGCTAGGGCCATATGTCTTAATATTTAAATTATAAAAAAGGTAACACATTGCAAAACTATGTTTTATTTTCTTATCTTGAGATATGTAATTATCCCAATGACAAAATTGGGAATATATATTAACCTATGGTTTTTACATGGCTAAAAGTCGGCAAATTATTAAAGACAAGTGATTAATTTTTATTGAGCATGTCTGAGTGTTCTGTTGATGGTCCAATGATATTTTGACGACAAAATAGATATAGAAATTTAAGAGTAATAGGAATTTTTAATATTGTAAAATGTTCCATAGCTACTGTATGGAACTCTTACAAATACCACAACAATTTGTATTTCTGCAAACACAAATTAGAACACGAACAATAACAAGGAAAAAGGTGGCCAGGAACGACTGGGAAACAACACTTTGTTGTAAAAACAAGAGTATGCACTTCTGTTATCTGAGAGGAGGGATTTGAAAATCCCTTAGTATGTTTTCTCTTACCTACCGGCTTCTGCTGTTCCATTCTTACCCCCACTCCACAGCAGTTTCTCTCTTCAACAGCAACAGTCATCCAGATACAATCACTTTTTTCTAGACACAAAGCACACGACAGATACAAGCTTTTCCTTGGGGTCTGAACAATGTTAATGACAACACAGGTGTTTAGGGTTCCAGGTTGTGCTGTGTTAGTGCTGAGTACTGGATCCACAGGAAGGGCACCCCTGTTTCTTTACGAAGTTTAATTATCATGTGTTTGTGACAGGCAGGGCTTGAAGTGCAGGGCCAAGGGCTGGCCCTTTAGCTTTCATGTAAAGGCAATACTAGAGGTAAGCTATTTCTCAAGTGCTTTCACAGATGTGCAGAATCCAAAAAAAAAAAGGTTAAGGCATGAACAAGCTTCCTCAGAAAGATTTTGTTTGGGGATTCTTAGGCTTTGATAATTCTGTGGAGTATAATGTGTTATCAAGGTGGCCATTGCCACGTAGGAACAGAGTTGTAGATTTGCTTCTAGCAAAAAGGCTTTAGCTTTTTTATTCTCTCTCTCTCTCTTTCTCTCTCATAGACATGGTCAGGTCTATTCCAAGAGTAATCTGGTTTTCTCCAGTGTTTTGTTTTCTTATGAGAGTGCCTGATCCAATTGAACTTGGCAACACCTTGATCTTGACCCATTTTCTTGCTCTCATGCCACTATAGCTTTTCACACCCAAATCTCTCTGTCATCACTGATTTAATTTCAGTTTACTACAAGAATTTTCAATTTCTGATGCATCAAAAGTTTTGTCTTCCCTAAGCATGCATTTCCTCTCCAGTCTCGTAACACTACAGACTCGAAACAATGGCTATCTGTTCCCTCCTCCGAGGTTTCCTTAAACAGGCTTTAGAGAGCTGCCATGTGTTTATCTTTCATAACACTCTGACAAGCACCCCTCCATGACTCACACATACAGAAAGCCAAAAGCCCTGAATGGTTGTTTATTCTCACCAGCTGGGTGACCTTGCACGTGGCTCTCAGCATGGGCAAGAATGAGGGAACCTTCTAAAGGTGGTCATGCAGATTTAAGTACAAACAAAGCTGCATGAACTTACACTTTGCTTAGATCCTTTAAGAAAGTTCAGAGTTAACCATGAAACTCATCTCAGCCTGCCACCTTTGCTTTTCCCCATTTATGCTCAAATGGGAGAGAAAAGACCAGGTCTTGTGGTCAGAGAAACAGAAATATAGTGAGGGCTTGTCATTTCCATGAGCTTACAGCACAATACCTATCCCTTAGGACTGATGCTCTGTGGCTACACAGCACATCAGTTGATGACCTGATTAGAAGACAGGGCATTCTTTTACCCCATTTCTGAATTGTATGTGACTTCTAGAAATTATTCAACTTACAGATCCCCCTTCATCTGGTGGTTTTCTATCCTGTTTTGTGGAGTTTTAATTACTGCATGCACAGTGTAGTTAGTATTTAGCAATGTACTCCAGGGACCCCAGTCAGAAATGTGGAGGTCTTTGCATAGCGTTCTTCTCTCTGGTGGTCTTCCCTGAAGACTCCAGCTGTCTCTACCTCCCTGAACTTCACCATCTCTTCCTCCTCAACTCAGTAAAATTGTAGTGATCTGTTTGGGTACCTGCTGCATGGATCATGGTCAGGTTAGTATTCAATTCTTGTTGCCAATGTTACCTGTTTTACTCATTTTTCTAGTTGGTTAGGGCAGGTAGTTAAGTCTGCTACCAGGTACTCCAATAATCCATTATGACTTAATAAGACCAAAACTGAGATAAGACAACAAATCCATTTTCTTTTTTTTTCTTTTTTTAGACTTTACTTTCCATGCTGGAAACAGGAAGTAGGTGCTCAGCTCTGGAAGGAAAGCTAAAAGATGGCTTAATCTTAAGAGTCACAATGAAGAGGAACACTCTTTTTCTGTCCCTGGATACTGTCTTGAGGAGGTGAAATCTCACAACTCAATGACAACTAATTTACAGAAGAGGTACATAAGACAAGGACAGCCACATGGAAAGATGGAAGTGCCTACGTCCTTCAAAAATGATACTGAGACAGTGAATTGACTAGCCATAAAATTCCATAACTTTTTACTTTTTAAAATTTAAAGATGATAAATTCTTTACAATTAGAGCCAGTTGAGTTACTTGCCACCATTACTTGCAACCAAAAATCATTGTAACAGACACAATCCTTCTTATGAGTAGGAGACTTTGAGAGTCCTTAACTGAATGAGGTAGAAGAGGACAATTATGAAGACATGAAGAGACAGTGAGGAATCCACTTTGGCACATAATGAGTTTGGGTTACTTAGAGATCAACCAATGGAATGTTTAACAGGCAACCTGGGCATGTGACCTGAAGATGAGAAATATCATAGAGATTTAAAGGTCATCAGTGTATGGTCCTTGGTTATTCTCCTTGGTTATGGAGAATATTGCTCAAGAGAATAAGCAAGGAATGAGAGCACCAATATTATTCAAGGTAATAGTAAAACATAACCAACAAAAGAGCCTAAGAACATGGTTAGAGAAGAGGAGGAAACTGGTCTCATAGATGTCACTTTGTTTAGTGGCGATGTCCATCAACTCTAGTCTTGAGAATGTACTGCCTTCACTCTAGAGGGTAACCTAATTTTATCCTGTCCCTTTCTCTCAGACACTAGAAGGCTGGATTAGGATCCGAAATGAATCATGAGGCCTGGCTTAGGAAAAACACCAGGAGAACACTCTGGATGAAAAATAAAGGAACTCATGGAAATAGAGATAGACCTCATAGATTTAATGCAGCCGTGTCATGTTCGTTCTTGTTAATTTTGGTTAGGCAACATTGTTGTTATTTTACACTTACAAAGTAGGATATAAAGAAATCCAAATGTAGCCATAAAGACCACAGCTCTTTATATTCATTTTTTTTGTATTTTACCAATAGTACAAATAATTCTTAATTGTACTTGTCTGAGTTTGACAAAGTTATGCAAGAAATCAAAAGAGCAATAGTTTTCCCCCCCCTCTCCTAGCCACCAATCCCCTAATTAATAGCCTCTAAAACTTTGTAATTCTAAAAAATTATAATCTGAAATTGCCATTATAGGAATATTTATTTGGTGATTCCCTAATGATTTTTCTTTATAGAATCATGAGCGTCTTCAAAATATGCATACTTAGGACACCTTAATGCCATAGTACAAACCTTTAAAATAAATGAAGTTTAGGGTTGGGCTCCAATAGGATTAGAAGACTAGCATTTTCCTAAACTAAAGGAAAAGTTATCTCCTTTGACTGTGAATTACAAACCAAAATCTTAAACTTTGACATATGTTAGCAATTATAGATAGCTGCAAACCAAATTAAAACCTAGATAATTCAGTATTTATTAATTACTGTAAAATACACATCTTCTATAATAAAAGCGAAACATGCAAATGTGACCGTTACCACCAGCCAATCAGAGTGGCTGTATGCAAATTAACCCAGCCAAGATGGAGGCCAACAGCCAATCAGAGCAGCTGTATGCAAATTAACCCAGCCAAGATGGAGGCCAATAGCCACAGAATGAGAGCAAACCAAAGGGTTCCGTTGCAACTGCCTGCCTAGGATGGCAGTTGGAAGTGGCACCAGGGCACCAGGGCACCAGGAAGTGGGAAAGCAAGGTGGCGGGCTGGGGAGCGGGTAAGAGGTGGCAGGGGGTTGGCAGCCTGCTTGGTGGGCTTCCCAGACCCTTGGAGGGGCATCGGGGAGCGGGTAAAGGTGGCAGGGGGTCGGCGGCCTGCTTGGTGGGCTTCCCAGCCCTTGGAGGGGCATTGGGGAGTGGGAAAGAGGCAGCAGGGGGTCAGTGGCCTGCTTGGTGGGCTTCCCAGGCCCCTTGCAGGGCACCAGGAAGTGAGAAAGCAAGGTGGCAGGCCGGGGAGTGGGAAAGAGGCACTGGGGGGGTCAGTGGCCTGCTTGGTGGGCTTCCCAGGCCCTTTGTGGGGCACCGGGGAGTGGGAAAG
>PVJC01004401.1:0-29177 GCA_004026665.1 Murina feae
GAACAACATGCAGGGGAGGGCAAGAGTCTGAGAGATCAACATAGAGGGGGTGCCTGCTCCAAGCCTTGATGGTGTGCCTGGGGACAGGCCCCCAGCAGGTAGACACACACAGGAGGACTGCTCCGAGCCTCAGATGCAGCTGGGGGCAGGTCTCCAGTGGTGACACACACACACATACACACACAAGGCGCCTGGCAGAATGGGGCCATCATAGGACATCCACTGAGAGGTCCCAGACTGTGAGAGGGCACAGGCCGGGCTGAGGGACTCCCTCCACCCCGAGTGCACAAATTTTTGTGCACCGGGCCCCTAGTATATATATAAAAAGCCATGACTATAATGCCAGAACAACTGGAATGACCTAGTCACTATGATGCCCACTACAGCCAGCAAAATGGCCCGATTGGGAGGTGGGGCCAGCTGGTCAACCTCCCACAGCCCCTCCCCCAGCAAGCCTCACCCCTGACTGGCCACCCTGCCCCCAATGGGGCCCCACCACCCCAATTGTCCCACAGCCCTTCCCCCTGGCTGGCCCCGTCCCTGATCACCCCCCCACCTCAATAGGGGGCAGGGCTGGGTGGGTGAGGGGCTGCAGGAGTTTGGCCACCAGCCAATTGCCTTCGGCCCCACCCCCTAGGCAGCCTGGTCCTGATTGGGCCCAATAGGGGCAGGCCAACCTCCCACTGTCTCCTCCTCCTGACATGCCCAGCCCCGATCTTCCCCCAATTGGGGCCAGGCCAGCCAGATTCCACCTATGCATGAATCTGTGTACTGGGCCTCTAGTTTATACATAAATATCATGTACATTTTTAGTTTTTTAATTTATTTTTACTATTTTATAATGGAATTTTTAAGCTCCGATGACTGATCTAAGGTTCTTCTTTCTCCAGACCCGTGTCTTTTTCTGCATTGTTAATGTGGTCATAGGATGAATTAAGGTGGAAAAAAATAACCAATATAAAGGATGTAGCAGGTACACTTTAATCTAAGCTATGCAGAGTCCCATAGGAGGTTCTTGTTTTGGTTTTAATTGAGATCACCTGGGGATTATTCTTTACATCTCATACATCTCACACAAGAGAAAAGTTGGAGTGGCTTTGAGTACTCCAGGTAATCAGGGAAGAGATTTGAATTCATTTGATATGAAGAACAGCCCACAGAACTATGGATTTTTGTCCTACACAACTGGTGGCTGTCTACAGCATTTAAAGAAGTATTATTTGAAAGATGGGTTAAATTTTTTGTTGTGACTCCCTAGAATAGAACTAGGACTAATCAGTGAAAGTCATGAAATCAACTTGGAATAACATAAGTTAGAATTTTCCAACAGAGTTTTTTTGAAAGTGTACTGAAATCTCTGCATAGTGGTGAGCTGACCAGCACTGGAGATGTTCAAGCAGAGTGCAGCTGATCACTTAGTTGATTATTCAGGTTAGAATCACTGGTAGTCTCAACTGACTTTTAAGGTTCCTTTGAATACAGTATTTGGGATCTTGATTGCTATAGAATCAGCAGTATATTTAGGGGTTGGCAGTTAGCATGCATTTTTTAAAAAAGCAATTTTATTGAATAACTTCATTATGATACCAGACTAAAACAGAAACAAGCAACGCTCACCTGCAAGTTAAAGCAGAGAGGCAGTTGTTGGTGAGGAAGAACAAGGTTTCAGTATTGTTTCATCCATTGTTCTAACAACTTGCCAAACAATAGTTATTTACTTTTGGACGAACATCCCTGGTGTATGTTGTCAACATTCTTTAAGGGAGTTGATCACTAAACGTTTTCATCTCCATATTCATCCCATCTTGAGTCTTGGCAAAGGAAGAAGCCACGGTGACCTTTACAGAAGGTGAGCATTCTTGGCTGTGATGGAAGGAACGCTGCTGTTACCTGGAACTCATTCTTTCCATCTCACACACTGAAAAGGCCTCTCAGGAAGAGCTGCCAAAACATCGAAGGTCCATGTAGACTCAGCAGCAACACTCAGGCTACCTTGAGGGAGGCGTGGCTGGCTTTTATGCAGCACTTTCAACGGATAAGACATTGTCTATCCCTCTCCATCTTTCTCCCCATCCCCATACCCCCCAAGTCCTGCATTGCCAGATTTTCTTCACTGAGTTTTTAAATAGTTGCCATCTATCTAAAAGCATTTTGAAGATCTTTTTGAATTTCTTACCCTTGCTACTCTAAGAGATGTCTGTGGGCCAGCATCAGCATCACTGAGAGTTTGTAAAAAATGTAAGATATTTGCCCTCACACCTGGACCAGTCAACCAGAAACCCTCTTTTAAATAAAATTCCCATGACTTGTAAGCGCATTAAAATTTGAGAAGCACTTTTTTATTCTACCTGCTTATGATTTTACATATTTTGTAAGTACAACATGTGGTTTAGTCCTTCTCCCATTGTTCTAAATTTTTTTTTTTAGTGTTTCTAGATGGATCCCTAAGATTGAGGTTAGTGAGCTTTCTGGAGTTATTGCCTAAAGTAGAATCTTCAACTAAACCTTTACTCTTCAATTCATAATCCAATTGTCCACCAATTACAGAACTTTTAATCCTACCTCCAAATTGTCTCGCTTCCACCTGCCACAACAGATCTGGATCAGGCCCAATCATCTCAGTTTGGACTGTAATGATAGCCCCTTTACTTCTGATTTCTCTCTGCTCTCATTTATTCTCCAAAGAATGAATTACATTTGGGCAAAGGCAATTTTTATCAAAAGCATTTTTGTCCAGGGACAATGTCATCCTAACTTATTACTTTGCATAAAAATTTTTCTCTATCAGTCTTCACTAACCTTTTAGCTTCTTCTATTGCCACATTCCTACTTAACACCCACTACTGGCCATTCACACATTTCCATTTTCCTGAAAGCTCATCGTCACCTTCCTCCACCTCTTCTTTCTAGACACATGAAAATAAAGCCATCTACAGTCTTCCCAGAAGAATGAGTTGTTTTTCCCTCTGCTGATGTACTAGTAACAGGGTTCGCAGGCTATATAGTCGTGTTCCAATGTTATTTATGTTCTCGTCTCCATACAAAGCTAGATTGTGAGTGAATTCAAGGCAGGAATAAGGGAGACACCACCATATTTGGTTAAAGAAATAGGTTCTGGAATGAAATAATATGTCAAATTCATTCTTTCCTTGCCATGTCATGACCTTCAGTGGTTTGTTCTCTAATTCTGCACCACATGTGCCTACTCTCTTGGGGCTACTGGGTGAATCTTCAGGAGCTCCAGTCCAGGGCAACTCAGCAGGTCACTGTGAATTAAGATAGGTCACTGTGATCAAATCAGTGATTTCTTGGTGCATGGGACAATGCTCAACCAACTGAGCAACACTGGCCAGGCCTTGTCACCCCTTTAGATGATGGAGAGGTATAATCAATGTAGCAGATGATTGGGAATTTCTATCTATCTATCTATCTATCTATCTATCTATCTATCTATCTATGTATCTATCTACCTATCTACCTATTTTATATATATATATATATATATATATATATATATATATATATATATATATATAATTTGTTTCTATGGCTCTTAGTTTTCAATATACTACTAACCTCTTGACCTTAAACAAATACTCTTGACCCTTTACTGATTCAGTTTCTGACTGTAAAATTAGAGGATTTAGACTATTTTGCTTTCAGTAATGCTTTTAAGCACTCTGTGTTCACACAAAGCTTATGGTATAAGAATTTTCACTTAAAATTATATTCATATATATATGCATATATATACATCTGAAGAGAGAGAAAGAGAGAGAAGCTGAGCAGCACATGAGAAAATCTTTAGGGAGCTGAGTTCATGATTTAACTGGGTTGAAACTAGCCCAGTTTAATAAGAGTGTCATGTGCTTCATGGTAGATGAGTGGGGATGGGGATAATTCAATTAGGAATAACTATTACTGAGACAGCGCTGGATTGTGGTGAAGTAGAAAGAATATGGGTTTTGGAATAACAGATACCTGAATCCTGATTGATCAATCACTAGTTATATAAGCTGAGCATAATTCTGAGTCTCAGTTTTCCCCTCTGTGAATTGGGAATCATTGTCAGGCTCTTGTAAGAATGAAATGAGATAATGGGAACTAACCACCTGGCACATGGCATAGAATATGGCTGTGACTCAATCAGTGCTATTCCCCTCCTCTTTTTTCCTATATATGTGACATGGCACAAACTTGCAAAATAAAAACCTGAGCTATTTCATTACAGAGTTCTGCAGATGATATCTCTGAACCATCAGATAATTACAGGAAGATCAGAATTGAAGAGAAGAACCTAGACTGACTCTATCCCCACTTCCTGATCCAGAAGAACCACACTATCCTTTTTCCTGTTCTTTCTATTTTCTGAGTAATCTGTTTGCATTTTGGGGGAAAGTTGATGCATACAGACATGGATGTCTGGCCACACACCATGGATGTTTGATTTTCCTTCTTCGTTCTTCCACCATCTCTCATGAGGAAGCCCTAATCAGAGCTGTTGCCAGGTGATGAGGTCTCCACATTCCTTCCAGCAGCTGCTATTTATGTAGAGTGTCTGGTGGTGTTTTAACACCTGGTTCAATATTTACCTGTGACGGCTTCACTTTTCTCTCTGACCTTATTCTCAGAAAAGGGCTGTCTGGGAAATGACACCTTGGGGATTGCTATTAGGTATCCCCAAAGCTGACCACTTAGTATTCACCCATCTTCCCAGAAATGTTAGGAAGTTCTGAAATGAAGTCTTCTGCCATCTTTTTTTTTTTTTTTTTTTTTTTTGACTCTTGAAACTGTGAGCACTAGGAACATGATGAATTAATTAAAAGAAGCACATCCCGAGTTTGTGGGTTACCGTAAGTTAGAAACAAGGGAATGGAGTGTTTTACATGCCTTCTCTATACCCTCTTATGAGTAAAAAGAAAAGATAAAGCTCTCAATTCTTAAAAGTCTTCTTTAGCTGTAGTGCTCACTTGCAAAGTCATTATAGTGGAGCATCTAGCAATAAATATGTGTTTTCAGCTCCATTATTTCATTCCAGCTACCTCATGTCTCAGCACATGGCTTATTATTATTATCCCCATTTATAGATGGAAAATGGAGGCCTAGAGCAAGTAGGTAATTTATCAAGCCATTTCAAACCTCTGTGAAATAAAATGGGGAGTAATTAGGCAAAATAAAACATATGCAAATAAATACATACCACCTCTTAAAACCAGATGTTATGATGGTACTCTTATCATTAACCCATCTTATAGATGAGAAAGAACACCTAGCTGATAGTCATGTCTTGGTTTGCTCAATTATATAAAACGAAATTTGTGCACTGGGAGTAGGGGGGTTCCTCAGCTTAGCATGCCCCCTCTCACATATTGGGAGCCCTCAGGGGGTGTCCTACTGACGGCTTAGACCTGCTCCCTGCTCCAAATGGGGAGTGGGCCTAAGCCGCAGTCTGGCCTCCCTTTGTGGGAGGCGACCAGGCTAATCAGGGGAAGCCACCAGCCCCATCACCCCGCTGCTGTAGTCACTGCCAGTCACTGCAGCCACCAAGGTGTTTTCATCAACATGGACTCCAGTCTCTTCACCATGAAAAAATGACAACTTTCTTTAGGCATTTTCAAGATGTGTCTTTCAAAGGATATGCCCTTTCTTTCTTTCTTTCTTTCTTTCTTTCTTTCTTTCTTTCTTTCTTTCTTTCTTTCTTCTTTCTTTCTTTCTTTCTTTCTTTCTTTCTTTCTTTCTTTCTTTCTTTTCTTTTCTTTTCTTTTCTTTTTTATCCTCACCTGAGGATATGTTTCCATTGATTTTTAGAGAATGTGGAAGAGAACGGAAAAACAGAGAGAAACATCAAAGTGAGAGGAACACTTTAATTGGTTGCCTCCTGCATGAGCCCTGACCTGGGCCCCGGCTAGGGCAGAGCCTGCAACCTAGGTACATGACCTTGGTCAGAATTGAACCCAGACCCTGCAGTCAGCAGGCTGAGGCATTATGCACTGAGCCAAACCGGCTAGGGCAAGTTATGACATTTTTCCAGTAGTGGACCTTCATTTTTTTTCTCCAGCAGTGTGGTGGAAAAACCCTAGATCGCCTTTTTGGATTCTTATTATCCAAGTTACTAGGAATATTACCAGTGGCATACAGGGAGCTTAGCCAATGAGCAGTCAGAAAAGGTGTTTCCTCTGTAGTTCACTCAGATCACTGGCTCCACCCCTGCCCCTCCAATCCCAGCTCCACCCCTGCCCAGGCCTGTAACCTCTAGCTGAGGATACAGGCCTGGGCAGGGGACCCCCAGACCCCTGCTTTTTCAGCTCCATTAGTGCCCAGGCCCCTGCGATCACAGGCTCTGCCCCTGCCCCTCAGATTGCTGGCTCTGCAGATCCCAGGCCCCTGAGATCTCCAGCCTTGCCCCTGCCTAGGCCTGAGGCCTCTGGCCTAGGCCTTATGCCTGGGTAGGGCACCCTCATACCCCTCTGATCACTGGCTCTGCCGCTGACCCCTCCAATCACTGGTTCTGGCCTTGCCCATGACTGAGGCCTCTGGCGAAGGTCACTAGCTTGGGCAGGGGACCCCCAGCTGCTCTGATTGCCTGTTCTGCCCCTTGGGCCCCCCGCCTCCCCCAACACATGCCTGGCTAACAGGCCTGAGCACTTCAGTGGTGGGGCTGAGCCAGACTGGGTGCTGCCATCTTGTGGCCAGGGGCATTGCCATCTTGTGGCCATGGGCACTGCCATCTTGTGGCTATGGGGGAAGCCATCTTTTTGTGACAGAGTGATGCCTAATTTGCATAATACTCTTTTATTAGATAGGAAGGATACTTGGCAGCATGATGAACAGGATGTATTTGCATGTTGTAAAAGACACTGAACTAAGAAGTGTGCCATGGAGTCAGGAGCATGGACATGGGTTCGGATAAGCCTGTCTCTGAATCCTTGTTCCACTGTGGGCAAGTGACAACTCTCTGGCTTTCATCCTAGTTGTGAATCATTATGTAGCTCAGTTTCTTAATTTCTAAAATAGGAATGGATAATTTCTAATTAGCACTATTGTGAGAACTGAAGTCAATAGTGTGCCTGGCCCATGGTAGACACAATGGTAGAGAATTTGTTGTCAGTGTTTACAATTCCAGAAAGGTGCTCACACCATTTTGATTTGTCTCTATTTTTGACTGGGCCTCAGGGAGTTGAGGAGAGGGAGGAACTGGCTTGAAACAAACCACCCCTGCACGTACACAGTTCTGGCTTGCCGGCAAGGTCTGCATCCCATGTAATTACAATGACATCTCAATATGCTCTTATGTCTCAAGTAGCCTTGTGTCACATTTGCCTTTGAAAGTTACAGCCCCAGAACCATAAATGCTGAACCATAAATGCAGGTAACCTGATGCCACGTGGAGCAAAAGAGCTCACCTTCAAAACGCTGCCAGGAAGATTCACTTCTTACAGCTCTTTTTATATGAATTCCCATGGAGGAGAATTCTCAGCAGAAGAATTTGGCCTCTTGGTTTAAAGCACATCTGGTTCTTTGAGTTGTCAAAGAGTAAGTAGTCCATAACAATCGAGGGAATGAGGTAAACGTGAAATCAGAGCTGGACGAAGTCAGGAGAAATTCAAATTGCAGACAGCTTTGTTTATCTTTCAAAACATCCTGCTGGCTCACAAATTAGATTGAGATTTTAAAAATTAATCAAAAATGAAAAACCAGTAGAGTCCCAAATGGAGCTATGATGATGATATAATTAATCTCCTTATTCAGAGGCTACTGATTAATTTGTGGATTTTCCAGGGCCCTTGCTTTCCCTCTCACACCCAATTGTCTGCATTTTGGTTGAGTTCTCTCAGTTATTCTCTCTTCTGTAATGTGTGGGTAGAGAAGGCAAAAGGGACCGAGGCAGTTAATTATTCGTGTAATCTAATGGTGTACCTTACTTCGGCTTTAGGTAGGAATTAAAGAATTATTTGCTATGTGAAGAAAATATGCTACTTATTAGGAATTTGAACTAATTGGGTTCTGGAGTTGCCATGAATTTTGTTAATCCATTTTATTCTCACTATGTAGGTAGATGATTGAGTCCTCAGAAGTCATAATTAGAGTTTTCCTTTGGGCTTCAGGGCTTCTTCATATTTCCCTGATAGACCTCAGGTTGGAGAAAATATTTGAATTTGATATTTTGTGAAAATTTAATTGTAATCAAAACAGTAGAGATAGCCAATTTGCCTAGTCAGGAGAGATTTCTATCTCTTGTAAAATAATAGGGTTTGTATGTTCCCATTGGCACTGTCACCTGCCTTGCTTATAAACAGCTCCATCCCCCTCACTAGACTGTATTGCAGGCTCGATCTCCAGTAGGGGCCATGCAGGAGGCAGTCTATCAATGATTCTCTCTCATCCTTGATCTCTCTCTCTCTCTCTCTCTCTCTCTCTCTCTCTCTTTCTCTCTCTCTCTCTCCTCTGGGACTAAAATCAATAAAAATATATTTCAAAATAAGATATTTGTTAAATGAATTGAAATATTTTTCATATCGGGTTGCCTGAGAATTGAATGAGATAACGCACATAAAATCTTTAACATAATGTATGGCACATGGAATCTCTTCAATCAAAATTAGCTATTACTGTGTTAAGATAGTGTCTAGACACTAGAAGATATTCAGTAGACATTTCCCCCTCATGTCTGCTAGTAAAACCTTTAGTCATCCTTTATGCACATCTCCTAGAGGATCTTCCATGTGGCCTTCATCCCATCCAGTCAAGTCCATATGAATCTCTTCTTCCTCTTATCTCACAGAACTCAATGCATTTACAAATTTAAGTATTTTTGTGTTTTAATTGTTCTGCAGATTATAGGCCTCCACATATGGGGCAGTATCTATTTATCTAGGTATCATTCCTTGTGAAAACAGATTGCCTGGCATATAGTAACTGCTCAGAACATTTTTAATACATAAGAACTGAACAAATAATTTTTATTGTAGCATGAGAGGTTGAGATCTCGTCCAAAAGAAACCTTGTTAGATTGTTTTTCTGACAGGAATTGGTCTTAGAAATAAAGATGATGTCAGATTTCCTCTCAAACATTTATTGATATAATGAAGATTTCCCAAGATACTAAAGCTCATAATTGGTTTTAATAGCATAGTTATCAGCCCTGAGGAGAGGATTAAGTATCTATGATTACTAAGTGATGGGAATTTTGTAAAAAGTCACTTATACTAATATAACTGACACATCTCTACTGAAGAATGTTCTTTTTTCATTGTGGCTCCTGGCTGTGTAGGGCATCAACTAATTCATGAAGGGTATATATCATTACTTAGATAAAAACTCCATGTCTGCAGCTGCCAATCATAGAACATCCCTAGTACTGGTCAGGGCAAAGCTGTCACAACGTGAGGCCTCCTTTCACTCCTGGGGTTTGGCCTTTAGGGGCACATCTGTATTGGTTTCCAGAAGCATCTTTCTTCTGGGGTGAATGTTCATTTCTTAACTTCCCTCAGATGATGTGGAGTTGGGGCTGGGGTCAGAATTGCTGGTGTTACCCAATATGGCCTACTTATGGTAAGATTGTATAGAATATGTTATTTTATTTGTTCTTGCTGTCCATCATGCCTGAATTCACTTTCATTCCCATCCTCTCACCTTCTGGTACAGCTTAAGCAAAGGCAAACAGTTAGTTCAATCAACAAGTGTTTGCTGATACCTCCAATGTTCATAGCACTGTGTTAGAAACTGGGGCATAGATGTTAATAAGAAGAGACCTGTCCTCTCATGTTTGGCAAAAGAGATGGCCAGGCATACAATTGTAAGAGAGTGATGTAAGGACAGTTGTAGAAGTTTGTACAGATTTTTATGAGAGTATAGAGTGAGGACAATTAACAGTTGTTATATATTAGTTAAAACAGAAAGATCATCTGGTTCTACCTCTTCTTGGCCAGGTGACCATAAGCAGGTATATTGATCTTTCTAAGCCTTGGTTTCTTCAATAACAAAATGGGGATAATTAAGCTACCTGTATCTGTGGGTGAAGTTGTCTGGGACCATTTGAAGGGTTGTCAAGCAGCAAGGGGACTGGTCACATAAGTCAATGCATGGAGAGCTCTTGGCAGAGCAGTAAGTGTTGACTAAGTGTGTGCTATTGCTGTTATTATCTAAATATAAGGTGACTCTTCGAAATGTATTGGTTCCTACACTGCTAACATTGAACAGACTGTGACAGGATGTCATTTTATAGTTAGATTCAAAATCTTATGGTGATGGCATGAATACACACACACACACACACATTCATATCAGTATTTTTAAATTCAATTCAAAGCTGTTTGGGAGGGTAACCAAGGGGAACTTGCTGTCACTAATCCAGGAAAGACTTGCTCTGTAAATATGAAGAGATCTTTTAAAGCCAAAACAATTTAAACCTTGTGATATTGGTGGGAGAATAGTTAGATAGATCAGTGGACAAAATATATAATGCAGAGGCAACTGTAGGTTATACAACTTTATATATAATAAAGGAGGGATCACAAATTAATAAAGAATGGACTATATACACCTAACTGGTTTGGCTCAGTGGATAGAGTCGGCCTGTGGACTGAAGGGTCCCAGGTTCAATTCTGGTCAAGGGCATGTACCTTGGTTGCAGGCACCTCCCTAGTTGGGGGTGTGCAGGAGGCAGCTGATCCATGTGTCTCTCTCATTGATGTTTATAACTCTCTATCCCTCTCCCTTCCTCTCTGTAAAAAAATCAATAAAATATATATATATAAATGAATGGACTATATATTAAATTGTGTTGGGGAATTTGATATTTTGAAAAGGAAAATCAACATATATCTCCTTTTCAAAGTCTACATAAAAGTGCCATACCTATGGATTGATATTTAAATATTAAACACACACACAATATAACAGACATGATCCCAAACCTAGTCTTTGGTTAGAGAGATGACTCCTATTGCCCTTAGACCAAAATCTAAAATTTTTAATACCACTTGAGAGACTTTCTGGGTTTTGCCTAATTCTTCATTCTTATCCAGAATCCCTCTCCCACTTCCCACCCACTATGCATTCCTTCTCTAGAGAAGTTGTCTCCTTAAATATGAAATGCTCTGTCATGTCTGCTGGACTTGACTTTGTTATTAGTTTGTCCGGACGGTCCATTTCTCCTCTCTACACTCACCCATTCAGCAAACCCTAAACTTTACTTATTAAGCTAACTTAACCATTAGCTCTTATATTTTACAAGACACCCAGCATCCGAACTTTTCATAGTATCCTCACTGGTGTTACAAGTTAGTGTCTGTCTCCTCATTGCACTAAAGCTTATGTGAGAGCAGAGCCCATGCCCGTTTGACTTACTGCTGTTGCCCTAGTATCTAACCATTGCTTGACACACATTGGACACTCAGAAACACTTATACCAAGAGACATAAATCAGGGAAACTAGAGATTCAATTAGATAAAAATTAAAACTTTTTGTGCCATTATAAATTATTGTAGAAGATAAATTACTTTTAAATGGTGAAATAAAGACCTTTTTATTTTTTATCTCTTCTCATAAATCACCCTCAAAACAATCACTAAAGGCAAAACACAAGCACTATCTTCAATGAAACTATGACAAATGGAAAAATGGTAAACAAATATATAGCACAGAGGGAAATTAAAGATAAATGCATATAGATTGTGGCAGTGCCAGTGAGAAATACTCTTTTTTACCCCATAAACTTCAGTAGGGCTCTGGAATGGAGTTACCAAGCACAAGTTAAGGCAAAAGTGTGTGTGTGTGTGTGTGTGTGTGTGTGTGTGTGTTGTGTTGGGGAGACTTATTGCAAATAGGGAATTTGCTTTAATGTCTTTTTAAGGAGCAATTATAATTCTAAATGTTCACTTCTTCCCCAGAATAAGTTAGTTGTAACTGAGGTGGAATGAGAGGCTAGAGGGGATGACAGGCATGGGGAAATGAGGAACTGAGGCCTGGGACAGAAAGTAATGGACTAAGTACAAGTCTTATTCAGCAGTTCCTGTTCCAGAACTTAGCAGCCAGGCTGATACCTCTCAGGAAAGAGTTGAGAGGATCCCTCCTTATCAAATGGCAGCACCACAGAGAGAACACTAGCATGCACTGATTTTTGGCCATTCCATTAGAGAGCAGCTGGCCGCCACGCCACCTCACATGGACACACACCAGTTGGCATTCCTTGCTTCATCTCCTCCCAAAATCTCCAGTCAGCATTTTTGTATCCCACTCAGAAAAATCTCCACTAACAAGGCTCATTAGCATTTGAGGAAACCTCTAAGGAAATAATGAGATTAAGATAGTAGTAGTAGATAGATAAGGGACGGGGAGATTTGGAATAACATAAAATGAGGAAGGATAAAATATTTAAAAAACAAAAATTATCATTAATATATTTGAAAATATATTGCATTCATGAAACAAGCTCATAATACTGTAAAAAAACACCATTTAGTAAACAAGGACTGAAATTTAAATGTTTTAGGCTTTAAATTAACATTTAAAAAAATGAAGACCCATTCATTTACTCAACAAACACACTGAATGCTTACTACATGCTAGGTACTGGGCTAGGCATTAATGAAATGAAAAGCCTTGCCCTCTGGTAGCTTACATTCCACATGGGCAGCCATAGATGCTAAGCAAATGCATATACAGTAAAACAGAAGCTATCAGCTGGATGACAAGTGCTGTGGAGAAGAAGCTAGGTGATGGAGGAAGTGGTGCTCATTTATAAAGGTATTCAGGGGAGTCCTCACTGTTCAGGTCACATTTATGCGGAGATCTGAAGGAACTCAGATGAAGAGCCATGAAGATATCAGAACGGATTGTATTTTAGGCAGAAGGAAATCCAATGCTAAGGCCCTAAGAAGAGACTGCACTTGGATTGCTAGATAAGAAGGCTGGTAGAGATGGAAGTGATGGGGCCTTGGGGACCTCAGAGGTGCCATAGGCCAGATCATATGTGTGCTTATCAGACCCAATGGCCCATAGCAATTGTTTTGTAATGGTGGCTATACTTTACATATAATATAACCTACTTATACAAGTTTTCAAAAAATTCATCAATTCCCTAATGGTGAAATATTTGAGAAATTTCTAAAGTAGATGTAAACCCCAGTGTATAATTATACGTGAAGACAATGAAGTCGCCAAATGCTTCACCTTTAGTCAGAATCGCCATAAACATGACATAAAAAAATATAGATTGATATAACGGTGACCCAAAGGTCATCAGTGACACTGTCATGGGTGACATGACTTTGTGAAAAGAACAATTCTTGATAAAGTTCCGAATGAAGTCATGTGTAATGTCCAGAGAGGACACCAGAAAGTCATGCAGGTGGCAAGGGGCTTCTTCACTGTGTGGCCTTCCCATGCGTTGCAGAACATCAGCAGCCCTGCCTGCTCACTGGGTGGACGGTGGGGGAGAGTACCACTCCTGGTAACTGCAACTTCCTTCCATCTCCTGCAGAAATTACAAAATGCTGCTTTGTTGTTACCATCTCCACTGAGAAACACTCACTGAAAGCCTTAAGAACCATGTTAAGGGTTTTGGCATTTATTAGGGAGTGATGGGGAAAGCTACTAGAAGGTTTTCATCAGAGGGGTGCTATGATCTGACTCGTGTTTTAGAGCAGACCTGTGTGAAAACAGGCTATTTTCATCGTGAGGAAGGGCAGAAGCAGAAGCTGTGTCATCAGGCTCTGCAATCAGCCAGGTGGCTGTAGCTCAGAGTATCGGTGAGAAATGGCTAGAATCTGGATTCTTACATTTTTTATGTAGAGGTAGCAAGATTACTGATGAATTGCATGAGGAAATGATAAAGAGGAAAGAGTCAAGAATGGCAGAATTAGGCATTAGGCTTCTCTGAGGCAGTGCCTGACACAGACCCTGATCCTTTTGTCATGCTTTCTTGGCATGGAGGCCAATCCAAGTTGTCAGGTTCGACAGGATAGGGCACTTGTTTGTCATGAATCTGCTAGGTTGTAAGTCCTTCACTTTCGCCTTTCGCTTGTCACCCAGAGCTATGACTCTAATAGAATGAATACTTTTTAAGAGTTCCTTTAATGAAGGCATATGCATGGTCCAATACTGCAAATCTCATTAACCTGACCAACATAACGTCATTTCACTACCTATCATCTTACCACTGCACAGCTGGTAAACTGGAGAAAGAGGTGAAATGAGTTTTCTAGTCCCCAAGGGAATAGGGTCAAAGCAACACAAAACCTCTGCTTTTCAGGGATAATATTCTTCAAGCCTAGAGGCTAATCACTAAAACCAGAAATCCGTTTTTCAAAGTAAGGTGAGCTATCGTATGGTCGTGAGTGTTTCTAAAACATCCACATCTTGCAGCAGTGAAGAGTCAACTTGTCCCAGTGGCTTGAGGATAAAAACCAGGGAGTGCAGCTAAAAATGATCTTCAGTGAATAATCTTCCTTCAAGTCATGTTTTGTCTGTAAAATTCATGTGAATTTTGTATTCTCTCCCACATTATTTCTATGTTTTCTTAAAATGGAAAAGTACTGTTCTAAATTATTTTCTATTAAGTCCATTTGATGTATTATTTTTGTCTTGTGGCTTCTTATAACCCATACTCCTGCGTATGCAGCAAGGGTGACCAAAGGGCATTTGGATTAGATTGGATACAGACAAGTAGAGCAATTGAGAAGAGACCAATGAAGGAATTATTTTAAATGCCGATGGGCAGAGTTAAGGAAAACCAGTATAGAATGGTGAGGCATTGTAGAGGGTTGAATGGAAACCTCCCGAAAACATGCCCACATCCTAATCCGTGGAACTGCGAATATTGTCTTATATAATAAAAGAATGAATATTACTTTATAAGGTAACAGATGTGTTTATGTTAAGGATACTGAGATGAGGATATTATCTGGGATTATTCGAGTGGGACCTAAATGTCTTCACAAGTGTTCTTCCGAAAAAAAGAAAGGCAAAAGAAGATAGCACTTACTGAAGAGGAGGCAATGTGCAGATGGAGGCAGAGATTGGAGTGATGAGGCCTCAAGCCAAGGAATATAGACAGATCCTAAAAGCTCAAAAAGGCAAAGAATAGATTTCCCCCCAGAGCCTCTGGCCTATAATACTGTTGACACCTTGCTTTCAACTCTGGCCTCTGAAACTGTGAGAGAATAACTTCCTGTTGTTTCCAGTCATCCAAACTTCTGGTAATGATTGGAGCAACCACAAGAAAAGGAATGCAGACACCTTTGTGCTAGCAATCATATGGGGCCATTGGCACACTAGGTCTGAAGTGTCAGGGGAGGAAGTGGCTTCCAGCACTTGGACAGAGCTATAACTGCCCTTCTAGTTGTAGCCTGAAGAAAGGGCCAGACATGCAGATTTGGGCAGGGGAATGTCCTCACAATAGAGAGAGCCAGGGGTATAAATATCCTGGCTTCTGTCTCTTTCCAACCTCTGCTCTTTTTCAAGGCTCCCATTGAATCCAATCAAAAGCTTGGCATCAGGGGAACCTGATGAATACATTCCACAGAAATCAACCTCCCCGGAGAGGGCAGAGGCGAGCAGGAAGGAGCGGGAAGAACAGAGATTGTCCAGTGTATTTGTACTTCAGTTTGGCTCCTCCAGGATGGTGAAAGATTATTGGCTAAAAGTCAGGAGACTTGGATTCTAGTCACTAGCTATCTGTGCTCTTAGTTATCTCTTAGTTTCATTGTCTAATCTATTAAGAATGAAATTTATTTTAAATCTTTAGAAGTTGGGGATGTCTCAGGGATCGTTAACCACAGAGGGATGGAAGGAGAAAAAGACTTATGTATGCCACATGGCAAACCAGGTCAAAGCAGGAACACCATCTCACAGGTTTGAGTGCTGCTATGGTTTTCTGGGCTTTGTGGGAGAATCTATTGTTAAACATGGAGAGAGGTGGAAAGTACTAGGCACATGTGAGGCGAGTGAAAGAAAATGCCCTTGTTGGAGTGGGGCTCTCGTTTTCTGGGAAATCCGGTGTGACTTTGTTCCTGTGCCTTCACATGCTGTTCCCTGTGTCGCCTGCCCTTTGCCTCTACCCCACCTTACCTCAGGCCCTGGGAGAATCAACTGAAACATGTGTTTCTCAGGGATTCCTTTTCTGATCAACCAAAGTGGACCTAACCTTAAAATTATTTGGACTACCTGTGAGTTAGTAAATTCTCCACTATTTATTTCATCACTGTGTCTTTTTGTTATTACATGAAATGTTGAACTCTGTGCTTTGACAGTAAGCTCCTTGAGGCAAGGAAAAGGTTATATTTCTCTTTATCTTCATGTCTTAGTACAGTGCATGGCATCTAGTGGACCTTTAATATTACTTATTAAATGAATCAATAAAATAGCAGAGAAATGCTTGACATTTTGTAAGGGGATGATTTTCTCAAGATCTAGGTGGGCCCACCTATTGGTACTATGTATTTAGATTCATTTGACAATTCAAAAATAGGGCAGTTAAACTTATTAATTCAGGCTGGCTCCTTGACTATCGCAATATTTTCCACCCACCAGTATTCACCTTTCTTCTTTTTTTTTTTTTTTTTAAATATACTCCTTCTGATTTCAGAAAGGAAAGGAGAGGGTGAGGGAAATAGAGATAGAAACATCAGTGATGAGAGTGAATCATGCCTGCTGCATGCCCCCTCCTGGGGATGGAGCCTGCAACCTGGGCATGCACTCTGACCTGCAGTGAGACTGTGACCTTTGGTTTATAGGTGAACACTCAACCACTGAGTCACACCAGCCGGGCAAGGTTTCCCATTTCACCCTGGATAAATATCGATCTAGACTATACCACAGTACATGGAATTATTTCTTTGCGTAGATGTCACTCACTCCATTGGGAACCCCTGAGCAGAGAAACTATGTCATTATTTCCCTGCACATATCACAATGTCTGATTAGAGTATAGATAATTAAAGTTTATTAAAATGAACTGGATGCCTACATCATTGAAACTCATTTTTTTCTATTTTTTGACAATTTCCACAGCACAGTAAGAAATAGCTGGATGGTTTTTTACCATTTTTTGATATGTTTGGAATTGCATGATGTAATATATATATATCTATGGCATGTGCAAGATTTATTTGTGGAAAAAGTCCCAGGGAGCAACTCAAAGAGTCAATCTCTGGAATGGCTAACATTGAGGAACAATGAAGAACTCATGGGACTTTGGACCCAGAGAGACATGGCTTATGCATGAGAAACTACAGTACCTTTAAATACAGTGGAAATCATGGGTAGGTGTTTTAAAGAGTCAGCATTGATTTGTGTCAAGGCTGCTTCTCAATTGGGCATCTCTGTGTTGCCTGCTTCAGGGAAACTAGCAGCAGGGATGTTCTATTTAACTACACATAATTACCTTTCCAGCCACAGGAGACAGCCAGCTAATTTCTGTGATGGCTCATGCTTTTCAAGGAACTTCCTGTGCATTAGTTCATTTGCTCCTCCCAATAACTAAGGAAGTTGCTTTATTCTCTATTCATATGAGGAAACTGAGGCTCACAAAGTTTGTGATTTGCCCAAGATCACAGGATTAATAAATAGTCAGCTGTAATGCACACCACTATATTTTTGATGACAAAAATGAAGATTATTTCACAAAATTGTACCTCCCTCTCCAATAAAAGTTGCTAAAGAGTATCTGTCTGCCAATGGATTAAGTACTCTAATGGATTAGGTCTTCCTTCTCCCTCTCATTGATGAAAACAAGTCTGAATGAGAAGGAAGCCTGGGTTAACCTTCTGCCTGACTGATTCAGGTTTTCTGACCTAGACCTTTTGTCTGAGCAAGTTTTTAATTGAGTCTTAATATGGGGACGATACAGAAATCTTAGGAGAACCTTATGAGAAAAGAGCTCAAAGAGAAATTATTTGAATTGTGGCTAAGTCCTTTAAATTTTTCCCCCGACTGTATTTTTTTTAGACAACAATCAGGAACTAGAGTGAACCTGCAGGAGACTCAGACGTGTAATGGCAGGTGATGGAAATAGTGGGGACCTATTGCACACTGTCAGGCAATGCATCGTCTACCCTCAGCCTCTTGCCAAGGTTGGGCATTAATCAATCACCTCCTGATTCTGATCTCTCTGACAAGGCTGGTCTGTCATTCAATTTCATTTGCCACCAATTCCCTTCCCCCTGCCCTCCCTCCTACAAAGACATTTGGAGTGACACTGAGTGATTCCAAATGGTAATTTTTCATTGATCCACTTGGCAATGTGGTTGAAGGAAGAATGAGGTGGTGGGCAAAGGTGATCGGCAAATGAGGTTGAGCAGACTGGGAGGGAATCTGCTCTGCTTGGCTCTCTACTAATAAAATAGCTGAGCATTTGGCTACCTCTACTGCTTAGCTGGCCTAGGATCTTGATCTCTATTATCTGGTTTGGTATCTTTTGTAAACAGTGGGATGACTGTTGAAACTGCAGTATGACTGTGATGCTAAAAGTTCAAAGAAGCAGAGGATGTGATTCTGAGAGAAGGAAGTACCATACAATGTAGTAAAAAGGCCTGCAGACCCTGTGCATTTGTGGCATTAGCTGGTGGCTACTAGTTTGGTCTTAAGACCCCGATTCAAATCTCTATATTCCCATTCTATAGCTGTATGACTTTGGAAAAGTTATTTATCATTTATCTCTTTGAATCTCAATTTCTTCATGAATAAAATAATAGTTCTTGCCATGTGGAGTTGTGAGGATTAAATGCTTCACCATGTGGCAATGGTTAGCATCCACAAGTGCTCACTGATACTAGATTTCAACATCCTACAGTCTGTACATTGGCTGCATGTTAGAATGATTTGGGGAGTTTTAAAAATCCCAATGTCCAGGCAACTACCCAAACTAATCAAATCTGAACCTCTGGTGCTGGGTATCAGTACATTTTTAAAATCCCTTGATGATTCTAATGTGTGGCCAAGGATGAGAACTACTATTAAAATATATTATTAGCCCATAACTTTTGATCTAGAGCAGATTGTATCAGGATAAAAATTAATGCTAGAATAAAGTTAAATTCTCTTTAAGACCAATCATGTGCTTGGTGCTTTTCACAATATTCTCATGTTATAGGCAAGCAGATTAAGGGGTTAAGGGGGCTATAGTATTATATGATGGAACTGAAATTCCAATACATGGACTCCAAATTTCAATCAATGTGCTTTAGGCTACACTAGGGCCCTCGCTTTCATGGCTAGTCTGTTGGCTTGATGCTTAAATTTAATTCAGAATCCGTTCTTCTTGTGAAGTTCTGGACTAAGCCCTGCAGGATGGAATCAAGTGAGCATTATAGAGTATTTGGTGCCCTTTCCCTATGATCATGCAGCTAACAGAATATAATAGCTGATTGTAGGTGGTTATTTGATTGAGTAGAAGTCTAGGAGTTAACTGAGTACTGATTCTGCTCCTACTCTTATCCAGTAGACAAGTTACTTACCATCTCTGAGCCTTTAACTCCTTAATCGAAAAGGACAACAGACTACATCCACACAAAAACCTGCAATGACAATAGCCTTCAATGTTTGGATAAATTGTGGTACATCCATAAAATGGACTGTATCCACCCAGCTCCTCTGATGCCAGGCTTCTGATTGAAATCAATGGGAGCCTTGAAAAAAGAGCAGAGAATGGAAGAATATAGAAGCCAGGGTATTTATGCCCCTGCCTCTCTCCATTTTGGGGACATTACCCTGCCAAAGGTGCATCTGTGTACAAAATACCTCTTTATCCTTTTTACTATTACTCTTTTAAGATCTATGTAATGGCTCAATTCAAAATATGATATGTAACAATTTTTAGTATGATACTTTAGAGCTGCAGAACATAATATGAATCTTATATGTTAACTGACTTATTTTATTCAATTCACAGATAGTATTTTTTGTCATTAACTAAAATAAATAAGACACACAGTTATATGTTTTTGTTTACTATGCTGCTCATAAGGTCAACTGTAGTAAAAGTTTTAAATGAAGAGTTTTATCAGTGGAAACATTCCAAACTGAAGATTTATTTCTACATCACAAGAGCTTATTATCCTCCAGTTATAAGATTGGTATTACTTACCATTATAAAATTTGATTAACAAAAAAGCCAAAAAGCTTTTAAAAAAGGAAAGTAAACCAACATTTCTATTTTTTTAAGAATAATAGACTATTTCCGAAGTTGCTTTTACTTCTCATTGATCATTCATACTAACAATTAATTATTCAGTATTCCCAAGTTATTGTAAGAAATCAGTAGATTGAGAATACATTGCAGAAAGCCACACTGTTGTCTATTTTAAGGATGATCTAGCTCCACTCTGTAAAATAAAGGCCAGAGAAGTGTTTGCATACCCTGCAAGATAGTAGGTTCAAGATAGTAGAGAAGGGAATGTGGACTGCACTTCCTAAATCCTACTAGTGTTCTTTTCTGTCTAAATGATGGTCTCTAGTCTCTATCCAACAAGTGGCCTGATAATCATGTAATATCTTCTATGTAATGTCATTGAAAATTCCGCATCAATTGCTGTGTTCAGGATACTCAGATTACCAGTCTATCAGATCGCCTGAATCATTCTATTATGCTTACAAATTATTATAGTTATTATGTCATTTGGTCTATATGGGGGTTAGAGAGTTAATATTTGGTTAGGAAGAAAATATTTAAGTCAATGCTTATTTACACCCAAACTTTGACTGATACTTTTGAACTGAATTGGAATGTTTATAGAATATTTTGTTTTAGGATTTGGGAAGTTATAATAAAGTCATTTTTAGTTTTTCAACTGAATGTGTCTGCAAGGTCAGTAATTGTTACTGAGCATTTCAATGTCTGACAATCCCTCTGGTTTGGCAGAGAATTCACTCCAGGGTGCAAAGCCATGAATGCCTTCAGAAGGAAATTGCCTGGCATGGATTTCTGAATGTGATTTGTGCCCAGGGACCTGAATTATTTCCAGTGTGTATGGAAGCTGAATTACCATTATACTTACTGTTATATAGGCTTACTGTTCAACAAACACATTGCAGTGTATCCAAAAGGACACAGTATAGGGGCTGCGTGCTGAAGTGCAGGGAGCGCTTTATCAGGGAAAGTCATAAGAAGGAACTAGAAAAGGGCAATAACAGAGTAGGGACTAATAGGCTGGAATTCAGTTTTGGCAAATACAACTTGATACATATGGGGCACAATAATGTGAAATGCAGATATTAAAAGGATTAGAAAAACCTGGAAAGCACTGATGATGGAGAAGACCTTGGAGTCTTGCTACCAGATAATAAATTAGATTTGGATTTGTAATAGGCAAGCAAAATAAGTTAGTGCTATATTTTGGCTATGAAGACTAGGTCAAGTACCACATTATTTGAGATATAAATCTAATATTTTTCTTAAAAAAAACTATCATTCTAATCTCACTATTCCCCTTTCTCCAATTTAATAGCCCACCTTTCCGAGATTTTTCTGTAGAGTTACAAAGGTTGTTAGGTTGGTGGGAGACAGGTTTTCAGACTCTGTGGGGTTTTATTTTGAGACATCTCATTTCATAGTTACATAAATCTTTTAATAAGACAGAAATGACTTAATGGTTAACAAAAATGACAGAAAAGAAAGCAGATTCATCTTTTCTGGAGTAAGTAATTTTTATTTCCCTACTGAATAAATGTGAACATAACCTTATTCTGGGTAAGAAAAGATCATTTTCTGTAGGAGAAAAACTGTGAGCCCACCAGCGTCGCACATACATCTGAATGCCAGTTGGTGGTTAAAGTGTGTTTAGGATTTTGTGTATGTGGCCAAGACCCGAGGGTCTGAAAATGGTTGATCTGGTGCTCTTGCCCGTCTTAAAGAATTGATGACTGGATTTAAGGATTTAAAAAGTTGAGAGCCCCAATTCTGAATTGACTAAAAAAAAAAAAAAAACACAAAACACCCAGGTATTTCATTTGTCAGCTGTACCCTGACATCCATAGACTGGGATAACTGGTTACTTATAAATGCTTCTTTTGTGGGCCTTTTCTAGTGTGTGAGTGTGTGTGTGTGTGTGTGTGTGTGTGTGTGTGTGTGTATTAAAGGTAGAAATTATTTTCCAGAGTCTGAAGGACTGACATACATGTAAGCATAAGAATTTTGAGCAGTTTCCAGAGAAAGCTAAAAGATAATGAAAACAGCTATCTACTGAATCTGTCCAGGATTTCTATCATTTCACAAATAGTGGCCACAGAGATCAAGTTTTAGATGATTTAAAACAAATAAAAGCCCCAGAAAAGCATGTGAGTAGAAGGATCACCGCTGCAGAAAAATGACTTTTCTTCTCCCTCACTACTGTATTTTATGGCACACTTATGTCGCAACCATCGATCACTCCATCTGTTGAGGGTCTTTCACATATGCAATGTTGCACTGGACACTATTGCAGAGATAGAAAAATACAAAACCTGTTTTATACTCTGCAAGAAAACAGAAAGAGTGATAAACTGATGTACTGGCCAGTGGAAACTGCTGGTGTTTATTAACACTCTGACCCTAGCAAGTTATTTAACCTTCCAAGATTCAGTTATTTCATCTGGAAATGGAATGGTAGTGTCTGCCAAGAGGGATTTTTGTTAGAATTAATGTAATGATGTGTCTATACGCTCAGGCAGTCCCTAATACCTAGCAAGCACTCCATAAATTTAAAATATGTTCTTTTTAAATGACAGCATATGACATTATGTAGTAATTGTTTAAAGTGCGCAAAAGGGGAAGGTTTGTGTGTAGTGAAAGAGAATAGCTTTGCTACAGATATGGGACTTTAAAAAGAGAAGGATGAGTTCACTATCAATACATTCTTTGAATAGATCCTTAAAACAAAAGTCTTGACACTGGCACTGTCTCCCCTAACTGAACCCCTGCAGCTTTGAGAGGGCCATGTAGAGACTAAAGACTTTTGCTCTGGACTCAGGAAAAAAAACTGGATTCCTGTCTTGCTCCATCAATTACTGACTGAACTTAGGAAACTTACATAAACTCTGAGCATCAGTTGCCTGTCCTATAAAATGTGATGATGGTACCTACCTCAAAAAGAAACTGTGAGGAGTAAAACGCTTATGCAAGGTGCTCAGGACAGTGCCTGGCATTAGCTACATAAGCATTGGTGCATGCTAATGTTTCTGAGCTCAGCGTGCACCTCACAATCAATTGCGGGTCCACTCTATTAGCTGGAATAGCTTAGAAAACAGAGGCGGAGGTCAAGATTATATACTGGTGATCTTTTTGAGTGGGGAGGAGTGTGAGCTGAAGATTGTAGTCTTAGAGAGTGATAGGAAAAGGGAAGTGAGTCAGGGAAAGGAGAGAAGCAAAAGAAAAAATAGGAGATGTGTTACCAAGCTGGCCATAGCTTCCCCTCAAAACCCAGCCAGTTCTAGGTCAGAAAGGATGTGTCTGGAAAAGCCATATGAAATCACTGTGCATCACAACATTTTTATGTATGTGTGTGTGTGGCGGGGGGGGGGGGGGGGGGAGAAATGGTGGACACTATCCTTCCCTTTCCTTTTTGCTCATTGGTCAGAGTTTGATTTAATTCTCCCCACTTCTGGTGTATGTTATCTGACCTTGCCCCTGGGAATGAGAGAGCCTGCGAAGAACTGGGTGTATTGGACTTTCTTTCTTTCTTTTTTAAAAATATATTTTATTGATTTTTTACAGAGAGGAAGGGAGAGGGACAGAGAGTTAAAAACATCAATGGGAGAGAAACATCGATCAGCTGCCTCCTACACATCCCCTACTGGGGATGTGCCCGCAACCAAGGTATATGCCCCTGACCAGAATCGAACCTGGGATTCTGCAGGCCGACACTCTATCCACTGAGCCAAACGAGTCAGGGCCTGTATTGGACTTTCGTGCTGGAATCCTGGAGACTCACACCACAGTGGACACCATAGAGATCCCCCTGAAGCTATATGTGTGCACATCAGAAGGCCAATCCACTTTCTGGTCTGCCTGTTGCACCAGATCTAGGTAGCCATCCTATTTAATAAAAGAGTAATATGCAAATTAGGCATTACTCTGTCACAAATATGACCGCCCCCATGGACACAAGATGGCCGCCTCATAGCCACAAGATGGTCACCCCCATAGCCACCAGATGGAGGCACCAATACCACATTCTATCTTAATAAAGAGTAATATGCAAATTAGGTGTCACTCTGTCACAAAGATGGCTTCCCCCATGGGCATAAGATGGTGGCACCCAATTCCGCTCAGCCCCACCACTGAAGTGGTCAGGCCTGTTAGCCAGGCAGGTGGCTAGGGAGTTGGGGGGCCTGAGGGGTGGAACAGGTGATCAGAGGGGGCTGAGGGCTGAGGGTACCCTGCCCAGGCCAGAGCCCTTCACCAGAGGCCTCAGGCATGGGCAAGGGTGGAGCATGTGATCAGAGGGGGCAGGGGAAGAGCCAGTCATCAATGGGGTTTGAGGGTGCCCTACCCACGCGTAAGGCCTGGGCAGGGGCAAGGCTGAAGATTGCAGGGACCTGGGCTCCACAGAACCAGCGATCGGAGGGGCAGGGGCAGAGCCTGCGATCACAGGAGTCTGGGCACTGGTGGAGCCAGCAAAGCAGGGGCCTGGGGGTCCCCTGCCAAGGCCTGCAGCCTTGGCCAGAGGCTGCAGTGAGGCAGGGACAGAGCCAGCGGTGGCAGGATGCAGGATCAGAGCTGGTGATCACAGAGGCCTGGGCTCTGTGGAGCTGGCAGTCAGAAGGGTTTGGGGGTCTTCTGCCCAGGCCTGCAACCTTGGCCAGAGATTACAGTCTTGGGCAGGGATGGAGCTGTGATTGGAGGGGCAGGGGTGGAGCCAGTGATCAGAGTGAACTATAGAGGAAACACATTTTCTTACCCCTCATTGGCTAAGCTCCCTGTATGCCACTGGTAATATTCTTAGTAACTTGGGTAATAAGAATCCAAAAAGCAATCTAGGGTTTTTCTACCACATTCCTAGAGGAAAAAAAATGAAGATCCACTGCTGGAGGGCTAAGAAATGTCATATCCTTCCCTAGCCAGTTTGGTTCATAATGCCTCAGCCTGCTGACTGCAGGGTCTGTGTTCAATTCTGACCAAGGGCATGTACCTAGGTTGCAGGATCCTCCCTGGCCAGGGCCCAGGTGAGGGCATATGCAGGAGACAACCAATCAAAGTGTTTCTCTCACTTTGATGCTTCTCTCTGTCTTTCCCTTCTCTTCCACATTCTCTAAAAATCAATGGAAACATATCCTTAGGTGAGGATAAAAAAAACAATGAAAGAAATGTCATATCCTATGAAAGACACATCTTGAAGATGCCTAAAGAAAGTTAATGAAAGTTCATGGTGAAGGGACTGGAGTCTATGTTGTTGAAAACACCTTGGTGGCTGCGGTGACTGGCAGTGGCTGCAGCAGCGGGGTGATGGGACTGGTGGCTTCCCCTGTTTAGCCTGCCTACTTCCCACAAAGGGAGGCCAGACTGAGGCTTAGGCCTGCTCCCCAAGGGGATCAGGCAGCGGGCCTAAGCCATCACGAGGACACCCCCTGAGGGCTCCAATATGTGAGAGGGGGCAGGCTGGGCTGAGGAACCTTCTCCACCAATGCACAAATTCATGCACTGAGTCCCTAGTGTGTTTATAACCAGGGACCTACTATAGATGTCACTGGAACTGGAAGCAAGACAAGCAGCCCAGGCTTCGGAAGCAGATGAGACTCAGTCAACCTGATGAATACAATTGGGTTTGTATAGAGCCACATAGATTAATCTAATATGGTATCTTAGATTCAGTTAAATACAATAATATTAGCACCAACTTATTAGTGTTGTCTTAAGGATTCAATGACCTTAACACAGAGTTGTCACACAGGAAGTTTTCATTCAATTTTAATGGCATTACTTATATTGTGACTCTTATTCTTAGAAACTTTCAGAGACAAAAATAGAAAAAAATTAAGGCAAGGTGATTGAAAAATAAAAAAGCTTTAACTGATGAAAAGATGCTGACAGGAAAACAAAGGCAGTTCTGCTTGTTCTTGGACTTGTACTGTTCTTATCTCCTTCATTGGGTATAGTTAGAACCCTTCAGGCCTGTCTCAGCAGATTTATTTATTTTATTTTCTTTAAACCAATGCTGCATTCATTTTAACTTTAGGGTGGACAAGGCAATTCTGCAGTATTTACAACCCTGTTTAATTATCTGTGCACATTTGAAAATCAACTCTTTGCATACACAATCTCTTTCAACAAATCTATATTTGTGCAATGTACTAAGTTGTGTACGTGGCATGAAAAACAGTGCAAGAGACTACAATTTTTTCATAGAAAATCCTCAAGATCACCCACTGGCAGATTGGTTCAGTGGGGGAGCATGCCTTATTGAAACTCAGCTTGTTCCTCAAGAACTTTTTCTTGGAAGAGAATGGTTTTTGATGAAGCACACATTTTGCAACATTTGGAGGTTAAATGTATTTGAATTTTTCTGTAGTTCCATGGTTGTGTTCTAGTTTGCAATATAGTCCTGAGAACCAGAGCTCATTAATGTCTTTCATTGCTTCCTCTTTACAACTGAATTGAATTTCCATAAATTAGATGTTCATAATTCTGTCCAATGATTTCTTTTCTCAGCTAGCACCAACCTATAATCATGATGCATCAAAGAGATCTGTGATCTCTGGATATTATGTTGTCTATGGGAATGCCTGATATTAATAACCTTTATGTATATAGATTTTTTTCCAGATTATTTTCAAGCTATTTTCTTGATAATGTGATATTTCTTTAATTTGCAGAGCATAAAACATATGCTAATTGGATGCTTCTTACATAGACTGAATAGTAAGAAATAGAAATAAGCACTTCAAGGTTTTTCTATATGTACAAGCTCAACTATATGTCAAATTATTTACAGAGGACATATAATTTTTTATGTATACACATTTCACACTATCATTCCATGGCTCCAAGGCAAAAATTCTGAATCTTGTACTCAACCCATTGGAAAAATCAACTCCCAGTATCTGCCTTACATACAGTTGTCAGGTGATTTATAATGGTAGCTTTCCTTTTATTGTCAGTTGTCATTTTTGTGTGTGAAATGATATTTAATTCAAGATGAATGCTCAGATACCACACAGATTCCAATTAGGAGGAGGGTACAATAAAATATTTATTGAGGAGCCAAAGCCGAATCCAAGTGACGGAAGGCGCTGCTGACAGGTGCCATGGAGGGAACTTCACTTCACACTCCAGTTGGTAACAGGACCCTGAATTGCATTGCTGACTTATCTTTTCTCTGGTATCAAACTGAAACCCTCCTTAAAATATGTAATGTTATATCTTTGGTGGGAAGGAGTAAGAAGAGAATTGTCAGTCATTGCCCTTATATTAAAATCTTTCGACAATTTCTTATTTTCCTTAGAATAAAAGGCAACTCTTGTGGACGGAAAAAAAAAAAAAAAAGAGCCACATACTAACTTAACTAGCTCAGGGAAGGCCTGCATGGCAGTTTTGCAAACTCAAAGACCTAAAGTAACCACAAAGGATGGTCTAAAATTAAAAATTTAACTAAAAGCAGTTTATAGTAGGTAGTTATTTCCTAGGCCAGCATTTTCCCTGACAAAGATCAACTTTGATCTTTACTGAGCCTATTATTTTTCTGCATCTAAGATAACATACCTGTGAAATGTCTGGGTAATTTGTAACTTCCCTTTGTCAGGACCTGTCAGGACGCACCAAATGGCTCAGGGTGGAAATCACAATTCCCTCATTGTTGTCATTATCATGCTAATTGTGGACTGTTAATTCTCCAGTGCCCACCTATGTAAAGAAACATGCCCAGAGGTTTCCTCACTTCGCTTTCTCCCACCTCCCTAATCTATCACCAATGGATTTCATGTAACCCACTTAAGTCTCAGCTTTTGATGGCAATTTATACAAACAAGGTAAAAAATGTGTCCCAGATCCCCAAACTGATTGACAATGCACAGGTATTAATGGACAGGCCAGGCTACTCCTCTTATGGAGTCCGAGGTTACTGTCCCAGGTTCTTTTTGCGAAGAGCAGCGGTTTTATATTGGACCAGAGCAAAGACACAATACACACAAAGCAGCTCATGAGATGCTTGGATCACACAGGGTTTGTTATACCTAAGTCCTAGCGGCTTCTAGGGCACAGGCAGGCCACCCGGAGATCCTCACAAGACACACATTAGCACAGCAGGCTGGTCCACGAGATGAGTTGAGGTGCACCACGGTCTGGAGGTTCAGTCTAGCACTCCCGGCCACCGGCTCAGCTCGGGCTTCACTCGGACAGAGTCTCGGTCTCTGGCATCTCAGGAAGGGGGATGAGAGAGTCCACCGTGGAGGAGCGGTTGACTGCTCTGAGGCACCTGCTCAAAGGCTCTTCTTTTAAGCACAGTTCAGCAGGTTTCTTCAGTGTCTTATCGCGGATGCCTGGTGTGGCTTCTGCCCTTCTATCTATCTCACACATTTAGGGCGTAACGGGGTACAGCAGGGTGTAACAGGGTGTAACCCTTTTTAACTTTAACATTTCTGTTAGTAAAGTAGTTCACACATTCTAAAACTCAAAAAGTCTTTTCACTGCAAACCAAACTCTCTCTAATACATTTCATACACCTAACTCACACACTCTTCAATAATTACTATAACCACACTTTATCTAATACATTTCATACACCTAACTAACACACTCTTCAATAATTACTATCACCACACTCTATCTAATACATTTCATATACCTAACTCACACACTCTTCAATAATTACTATAACCACACTCTATCTAATACATTTCATACACCTAACTCACACACTCTTCAATAATTACTATCACCACACTCTATCTAATACATTTCATACACCTAACTCACACACTCTTCAATAATTACTGTAACCAAACTCTATCTAATACATTTCATATACCTAACTAACACACTCTTCAATAATTACTGTAACCAAACTCTATCTAATACATTTCATATACCTAACTAACACACTCTTTAATAATTACTATAACCAAACTCTATCTAATGCATTTCATATATCTAACTAACACACTCTTTAATAATTACTATAACCACACTCTATCTAATACATTTCATATGCCTAACTAACACACTCTTCAATAATTACTGTAACAAAATGCTATTCTCCAGTTCATT
>PVJC01004401.1:29277-64286 GCA_004026665.1 Murina feae
TCTTCTTCTTCTTCTTCTTCTTCTTCTTCTTCTTCTTCTTCTTCTTCTTCTTCTTCTTCTTCTTCTTCTTCTTCTTCTCCTTCTTTGTATGTTAACACTCTGTAGCAAGGTACTGTGGACCAAATTATATTCCCAATCAGCATATCTTGAATTCTAACCTACAGTGTGGATGTATTTGGAGACAGGATTTTCAGGGTGTAATGAAAATTAAATGAAGTCATAGGTGGGACCCCAATATGATAAGATTGCTGTCTTTATAAGAAGAGGCACAGGAACTTGCTCAAAATGAATCCTACTTGGCCAACACGTTGATCTTCCAGCCTCCAGGACCGTGAGACATAAATTTTATTTGTTTAAGCCACCCAGTCTGTGGTATTTTGTTGTGACAATCTTAGCCATCTAAGACAGATTCTGATATCAAGAACTGGGGTATTACTGTAACAAATAACTAAAATTATAGAAAGTGTTTTGAAACTGGATAATTGGTAGAGACTGGAGAAGTTTTTGACATATATTGCTAGAAAAAGCCTAGATTGCTATGAACAGAATATTTGTATAAATGTGGGTCATAAAGGCCATTCTGGTGAGATCACAGATGGAAATGAGGAGCAAGTTATTGGAAACTGGAGGAAAAGAGATTCTTGTTATAAAGTGGCAAAGAAGTTGCTTGAATTGTGCTGTAATGTTTTGTAGAAGGTAGAACTTGCAAGCAATGAAATCAAATATTTAGATGAATGAAGTGTTGTAAGAGTGGCTTGTTGCTTCTGATAGCTTTGGATAAAATGTGAGAGGAGAGAGATGAATCAAAGACATCATTGTTAAACACACAGAAAAATAATTCAAAAATTTGAAAAATTACCCACATATCCATATGCAAAACAAAAAAAAAAAAACAAAAAAGCTAGTTTTGTAGAGAATACTAGGATGTGACTGGATAAGCACTCCTTAAAGAAGTTTCCATGATGTTAATCAGCCATCTCAGCAGAAACCAGGGATAAAAACAGGATTATCCCAGCAGAGACACTGTCAGTTTAGACTAACGAGAAGAGCAAAAGTGGAAGAGAATGAAGGAGAGCTGTCAGACTTCTTGGGTTGCACAGGACCAGATAATAGTCCTATTCTGCTGTAACATGCAGAATTCTTCAAGGAAAGTGGAGAGTTTGATTCAGTTTATCACCAGGGCTTCCACTCCCACCACAAGGCCAAGGATCAGGGCCATTTCCCTCTTGGTTTCAGAGGAGGGGCCACCTCAGGGAGCTGCTGCCACCCCAGTGGGCATGGAATGAGGGACATTGAGCCAAAGAGGATTATTCTTGAACCTTAAAATTTAATGGAATTTGCTTGTTAGCCTTTGGACATTCTTGGGACTCGTTACCACTTTACCTTTCCCATTTCTCTCTGTTGGAATGGGAATGTCTACCCTATACCTGTTCCATCATTGTATTTTGGAAACACATTATTTGTCTGGTTTCATGGGTTCACAAATAGAGAATTTTGCTTTGTACATCCAGTCTCACCCATACCTGATTTAGAAGGATATTTAGATAAGACTTTGGACTTTAGTCTAGAGTTGATACTGGAATGATTTAAGAATTTGGGGGCTGCTGGGTTAAGACGAATGTATTTTACATGCAATAAGGACATAGATTTTGGGTGCTGGGTGGAAATGCTATGGGCGAATTATATTCAACACAAATTCATGTTAAAGCCATAAATCCCAATGCATGGATCTCTGACCTGATAGAAATATTGTTCTTATAAGAAGAGGAAGAGAGAGCAGGATTTGTTTTCTCTCTCCTTATGTCCATGCCTGCACACATGGAAAGGTCATACGAGCATAGAATGAGAAGGTGGCCATCTGCAAGCCAGAGAAAGCCCTCATCAGAACTTAATCATGGCGACACCCTAATCTTAGACTTCTAGCCTCCACAACTGTGAAAAAATAAATGTTCGTTGTTTAAGCCACAGTCTATGATATTTTGTAGGGCAGCCTGAGCTGACTAATGTAGATTGGGACTATTGGGCTCTGGCTAACTCTGTAGTCTTTAAAACTTATCTTGTCACCATTGACCCCAAAACTCACTTCTAGGGAGCTGAATTCAACCACGCCTTTCCTTTTATGTGTGGCTCATTCTCCCACCAATAAGCAAAGGCACACACCCCTGAAACGGCACTTGCATTAGAAGCTTTCCCTTATCACTCCAAGCATCATTGCAGTCTCTTGCTTATGTATTCCTCTAGAACCTTGTTCCATAATTCAAATAAGGGCCATTTTTACAAAATTCTACTATTATTGGTTCTACAATTATTTGGCTCATTTTATTGACCCTGAAAACAAAAACTACATTCAATTATATGTAAATTTCTGGATTCTAGGGAAGCATGGTTCATTGGTTAAATTTAGGACTTTAGAATTAGCACTTAGATCTATCCCTTATTAACTTGGAGAAATTTCTCAACATGTCTAATTTATTCATTTGTAAAATTGGAGATAAAAAGGTTAACTGTGAGTGGAAGTTTTATTAAAACAAATGTCTAGGCCACACCAACATTTTGGATTTAGTAGGTCTGGGTAAGGTGGGGTACAGGAGTTATATTTCTAATATGTTCTCAGGCAAAGCTGATGATACTGGTCAAGGCCCTATAAGAATCATGGCAGTTTGAGATTCAGAACAAAATGATCCATATATTCATTTAACATATTTATAAAGTATCTTTTTATGCCAAGTTCTCAATAAGCATTAGATATACAGGAGTGAGTAAGTCAAAGTTTATTTCCTCAGACACCTTGAAAATCTCTGTTGGCAACAGATGTAAAACAATAAGTAAATAAAACCAACAAAAACAACTTCAGGTGATAAGAAATGTGAGGGGGATAAGATAGAGAATTTCTTGAGGAGTCTTTCATTAGTCTGTTGAGGTAAAGCATCTCTTCAGGAGATGGCATTTGACTTGAGACCTGAGGATTAAAGGAGTCTACTATGTTAGAACATTGAAAAAAGGCAGAGGGAAAAGCAAGTAAAAGTCTCTAGGGACTGGCTTGTTCAAGGAATAGGACAAACTCTTTGGCTTGAGGATAATATGTGCAAAAATTATGTGAAATGAGGAGCCAGATCACCTACCAGCTTATAACTCAAGTTGTTTAGATTTTATTCAGAGTACAATGGATTTGAGAGAAGAGGGGTGTCATCTACTTTAGGTGTTAAAAGATAATTGGCTGCTATGTGAAAGGCTGTAGGGGGTAAGAATAAAAGCTGTCATTAGGCTTCTAGAAAGTCCAGGGAAGAAGCAGATGTGCAGTAGCATTATGGAACTGGGTATAAGGAGCAGTGGGCAAGATTTGAGAAGGATTTTGAAAGTAGGGTCTATAGGTCTTTGTGATGGATTAGGTATGGTGATTAGGGGAAGAGCTTGTTCAATAGAAATTGGGTTTTCAGTAAAAGAAGTGTAAATGATTGAAATTCCTTCAAAAATGCCTATTGGTTTCATGCTTGACATTTAGTTTATTATAAATAGTAAGTTAACATGGATGGAAAAATCTATTTATTTCTCCTGGTTAGGAAACTGCTGGCTTAAGCCACCAAGATATTTCAGGCATTGTATCTGAGGAAGCAAGCACACACACAAGGAACACTGATGAGCTCATTAGAGGAGGTTTTAATGTAATCCAGATGAACACGCTTCTACTCTGAATTCTTAATTGTGCAGCAGCAGATCAAGGCTCCAGGAGTAAGGACAGCGAGTGATCTGGAGGAGAAAGGGGGCTGAACAGTGACACCAGCTTTTGTTCTCATATTTTTGTATCATTTACCTGTAAGGCCTGGTTTCTAGCCCTCTTAAAATTCTCTTTTTCAACTTAGAAAATAACAATGAAAAATGAATAGAAGCCTACATTTTCAACATTTTGGTGCATGCATACAATGGGACACTATTGAAAACAGATGCTGTTTGACATATGACAGAATGCATTTTATTGTCTTGGTTGTTTCTGCTCCTCCCTTTTTCATTTACCACTAGGCCGTCAGGCTGAGCTTATGGTCCCTGGAAAGAAAATAGAGACATATGATGCCATTGCTTTGAGTTTCAAACAATTCTATTTTAAAATTAGTAGGCAGACTTTCAACTTATATAGGTAGGATTTTACATGTTGAGAACCAATGCATAGAGGGATGGCTGTAGAGAAAATGAAAGAATAGCCAAGAGGATGATGGGCTATAAATGAAATTTTTGCCAATTATTAAAGGAAAATTCCATCCTGGAATTGGGGATGGGCAGGATAAAAGCAAGATAAAGAAGAAGGAAAGGTCAAAATAGAGAAGAAAATGTCATGGCTCCCTTTTCTTAGTTGAGTCTTGGTAGTGGAAGAAGAAACACTAGTAGATTTGTAGAATTCCAAGAATATACAGGCATAGTCTGGGGAGGATGTAAGCTTCTCAGAAGCATTTTCAATTCAACACAGTCCTTTTCCAACTAGTGCTTATAATGATAAGACATAGTGGCTTGACAGGTAGGGCTGAGGAAATTTCAGTGTCTTGAACATTCCAGCATAAAGTAGAATGTACAGCTAAGAATTATCAGAAGAATTAAGCAAGATGCAGATATTCTAATAAGACCAATGGAATTGAAGAATTTGGGATTCATGACTAGAAGGCACAATGATGTTGCTGAGAGTAGAGCTGAGGCCAAGGTCCACAGTCACCAGCAGGACTCCCAAAGGCAAGACAACACCAGCCATAGTGTTGTATCAAGCAGATACTGATGAAGGACAAGTAGTGACCAGTTCAGCTCAGCTGCACTCTAGTGAATACTACAAGGACCCAAAAAACATTGAGACCCTGATGCCCCTCATGTAATGCTACCAAGATGCCATCATTACCCTGAGATAGCTTCTTGGGAAAGAGAATCTAAGAAACGTGGGGAGAAACCCTATGAGTCAAAGGAATGATCCTCAAATGAGTTTTTTAAGTAAGAAGATAGCAATTCATTCACTTGGCAAATTTAATCCTCAGTGGAAATGAGAGCTCAATAATACAGATAAATTTGTAATGAAAAATAAATTTAAAAAATACTTACTGCTATTTTTAATATTTTTGTATATCTCTGTAAACCTTTAATCTAGCCACATTTACACTATGTAATAATTTTAAAAATACTGGAATGGTATGTTTATTGATATGAAATGTTTTTACCACTGCTAAAGTTTAAAATGAAAAGAAGTCCACAGAACGTTATTTATAGTGTAAAAAATTTGTAGAAAGAAAAGTAAAAAATATATGTGCAGATATATCAAAACTTAAATCATTATCTGTGGGTGATGTATTTATGAGTAATTTTTTTTCTTTGTGGTTTTCTTAGCTTCTTCTACATTTAAAACTTGTTATTTTTAAAATGAACTTTATTGAGATACAATTTACATACGATGAAATGCAGAGATTTTAAGTATATAGTTCAGTCAATTTTGACAAAGGAATAAACACATGAAAACATCATTCCTATAAATATTTGAAAATACTCATTTGTGTCCCATTGGAATCAAAACACTCTCTCTGCCCCAAGCTAAGGCTGATCTGATTTCTATCATCATAGTTACTAAAGATTTTATGTTTGCCTTCTTGGGCCAAAATAATGTCTAGAAAATTTATCCATGTTGTTTTATGTACCAGAAATATATTTATTTTTAATTTTTAACTAAAATTCAATTACCCTATATAATAAAAGCCCAGTGACCAAAAAGCAGAACGACAAGAACAACCAGTAGACCAGTTGCTATGATACACACTGACCACCAGGGGGCAATTATTCAATGCAGGAGCTGCCCCCCCCCCCCCCCCCCCGGTGGTCAGAATGCTCCCAAAGTAGGTGTGCCACTCAGCTGATCAGGATGAGCAGCACTCCCACATCAGGCCAATCCCCATAGGCCACACCCCCCGCACCAGTGCAAGAATCTCATGCACTGAGCCTCTAGCTTGAATATAACATAGTTGTTTTCTTTTAACCTGTCCACCTATCAAAATATATTTGGATTGTTCTAGCTTTTAAAATTAATTTTTAGTTAGTTTCTCTAGTGATCCCAATATAAAATATTAAATTAACACAGTATCCTTAGAAAATTATACTGAAATACTTTATACTTCACTGTTCAAGGATCATATTTCATAAATATATGCATCTAATCATTTAATTCCATTTACCTCATCCTTTATGCTATTTTCCATATATTTTACTTCTTTATACATTATAGACACATATTACAATGCTATTATTATTGTTTCAAATAGTTATTTGCCTTTCAAAGATATTTAAAAAATGCTACTCTTTTTAAAATTATGTCTATTGATTTTACAGAGAGAGGAAAGGCAAGGGAGAGAGAGAAACATTGATCGACTGCCTCCTGCACTCCCCCACTGAGGAATGAGTGCACAATCTGGGCATGTGCCCTGACTTGGAATTGAACCTGCAACCTTTGGTTCAGGTGACAACACTGGCCAGTGCTACTCTTTTTAAAGTTTATTTAGGCATGAATTACTTTTTTTCTGAGCTCTTCTTTGCTTTCTCTAGATTGGTTTCCACTCTGTATCATTTTCTATCGGCCTGGAAAAATTCCTTTAGCATTTCTATGGTACAGGTATGCTGGCAACATATTCCTCAGCTTTCATTCCTCTGAAAATTTATTTTATTCTCACTTTTGTGGTATGTGTTCACTAGACATTTACTTCTTGGTAGACAATCACTTGCTGTGTCCATTCCCCATCCTTAAATTCCAGTTCTTTAAGATATTATTTCTTTGTCTTCTGGCCTCCATTGTTTCAAATGAGGAGTCAGTTGTCACTATTGTGTTTTCTTGACTATAATGTAACATATTCCTGTGGGGCCTTTAAAGATCTTTTCTTTTCTTTTCTTTTCTTTTCTTTTCTTTTCTTTTCTTTTCTTTTCTTTCCTTCTCTTCTCTTCTCTTCTCTTCTCTTCTCTTCTCTTCTCTTCTCTTCTCTTCTCTTTTCCTTCCTTCCTTCCTTCCTTCCTTCCTTCCTTCCTTCCTTCCTTCCTTCCTTCCTTCCTTTCTTCCTTCCTTCCTTTTAAATATAAGTTTATTGATTTCAAAAAGGAAGGGAGAAGGAGAAAAAGATGGAAACATCAATAACAAGAGAGAATCATTGATGGGCTGCCTCCTGCATGACCCCACTGGGGATTGAGTCCGCAACCTGGGCATGTGCCGCTGACTGGAATTGAACCTGGGACCCTTCAGTCTGCAGGCCGATGCTCTATCCATTGAGTCAAATAGGCCAGGGCTTTTTTTTTTTTTTTTATTTTCAGCAGCATTACTGTGATGTGACTAAGTTTGATTTTATTGTTGTTTATCCTCCTGGAAGCTAGGTAAACCTTTTGGGTCTGTATATTTATTTATTTATTTTTTAACCAAATTTGGGACAATTTTACAAATATTTTTTTTTTACATTTTGTTTTATTACTTTAAGTATTACAAAGAGGGTTAAATACGTTTCCATTTTTTCCCCTTGACCTTCCCCCGTCCTCTCCCACCCCCCAGTGTCTTGTTCGGCCCCATTTTCTCTCTTCTCTTATTATAAGATTAACTAGAGGCCCAGTGCACAAAAATTTGTGCACTCGGGGGTCCTTCAGCCCGGTCGCAGTCCAGGACCTCTCAGGGGATGTCCACCTGCTGGCTTAGGCCCACTCCCTGGGGGATCAGGCCTAAGCTGGCAGTCAAACATCCCTATAGCAACCCAGGAGCCCTCGGGGGATGTCCATTTGCCAGCAGGGAGCTGGCCTAAGCTGCAGTTAGAGTCGCTGAGGAGGCAGGAGAGGCTTCTGCCACCACCACTGTGCTGGCAGTCATCAGCCTGGCTTGTGGCTGAGCAGAGTTCCCCCTGTGGGAGTGCACTGACCACCAGGGGGCAGCTCCTGCATTGAGCATCTGCCTCCTGGTGGTCAGTGTGTGTCATAGGGACCAGTCATTCCCAGCTGTTTTGTTGTTAGGGTCAATTTGCATATTACCTTTTTATTATATAGGATTACATATATATTCTTCCGTAAGACTCTATTTTTCAATTCTGTTTCTCTGTTTTTCAGTGGTTAATTTCTATGGATATATTTTTAAGCTTATTGACTCTTCCTATTGCTGTTTCTAATCTTATTTTAATGCCAAGCTGTGAATATTTTAAAATTTTAGATATTGTAATATTTAGAATTAGCATTTCTATTGGTTTTTAAAAATTATTTTCATTTTCTTGGCTGAGATTGAGTTCATTTTTTTGTTTTGTTTAAATCCTTCATACTTATTTAATAGCTGCTTTCAAGTAATTGTCTACTTATTATAATATCTGCGGGAATTTAACTGTTTTTCATTTGATTTATATTTTTTCTTGATTGTGAATCATATTTGCCTGCATCTTTGCATATATAGGATTTTAAAAAATTATATGCTGAGCATTGTGGATAATATACAAAATGTGGACTGTGTTTCTTTCTTAAAAAACCATTGAGCTTTTTTCTGGTAAGCAATTGATTATCGGAAGGTTTCCTTCATCCTGGTGAAGCTTTGTTTAGTATTCGTAAGGGCAGGCCTAGAGCGGTTTTGCACTAAGACATTCTTACTGTGGGGTGTGGCCATTCTAGTGGAAACAGTGTCTTTTTACTCTGGCTGGGCCAGTATCTGAAACTCTCCTAAAATTCTCCATGCCGTGATTAACCATGTAGATGTTCACTGAACACGTGCAGCCCAGTCCTTGTCCAGGGATCTGTAGCAGTTCTCTGTGCCCCATTCGCGCATCCATGGGATTCACTGAACAGCTCATCTGGGCTACAACTTCTAGGGTTCCTTCCAGGAGCCCTGCTCTCGGATCTTTGCCTCCTCAGCTCCAAGGGGCCACTGGGCTGTGTTGGGGTTGTACTTCTCTTGCTGCCTTTGGGAAATGGTATCTACCCAGGCAGACAACAGGGTAGACCACAGGGATCACCTCTTCTGTTTCAATTCTCTAAAGAACTGTAGAACTATTGTCCAGTATCCAGTGTCTGAGAATAGTAGCCTTATATATTCTGTCTAATTTTTGTTTATTTATGGCAGGGAGTCAAGTCTGATACTAGTTATTCCTACATAGAAGGAAGGGGAAATCCTTCACGTAAGTAGTATTTTTTTGCAATAGCAATATACATAACCTAAACATCATTAAAACCCACTTCATGTGTCACTTTGTTATATCTGAGCCTTGAGTTTCAAGGTAGCAAATTCAATGTTAGTTCAAAGACGTAGGTCTATGGCACATAGTCACTGCCCCAAAATAACTGTGACTGACTGACTGAATTTTTTTGATAGTTGATAGGAATTTTGTCTTCTAATTCAGATCCTTTCTCTTTTATTTGCCCACCACACAATTATCCACACTCTGACAGAAATCTGCACATGAGCAATTCAAGACAAGGCAGAGAAGAATGTGTTGTCACCTGCTACAGGAAAGAATATTTTATTTTGTTCACTGTGATTGGTTAAGGACAGAAACAAAAGCAAAATGAGAAATATTTTAAACTTTTAAAAACTGTCAACCTGTATGAACTAATCCCTTTCTTATCCACCTCTGCCTCTTTCCTTTAAGTCTTTTCTTCAGTGTGTGTGTGTGTGTGTGTGTGTGTGTGTACTTTTTATCTGTCTTTAATATGGAATTATTGAGTGTACACTAGTGTGAAATTTGCTTTATTTATTTTTTCTTTATATGCCTTATTCCACTTTTACCACTAGATCAAGGATATAACTAAGGAAATTTGAAGACATCTAAATTAGTTTCTAAATCAATTGCCAAATGTTCTTCCTACTGACAAGTTATTTGGAGGGTCTATTTAAGCCCTCAAGTTAGGCATGTCTGAAAAAAGAGAATGCCTGTTTATTTTAACATATTAAGTCAAACACTTCTTAACTATACAGTTCACTTTCAGGGCATAAACCATTGCACTTATACTGCTAATGTCCCTTTTGGAAATCTATAGAGAATGTTGGTCTTTTTGAATTTTGTACTTATTGTTTCATACTATAATGCTTTATATATTTGCCCATAAGTTTCTTGGCAAAGAGGAATTTAAAAACAAAAGTTATGAATTTCTGATTTTTTTTCATTTTTAATGGAAATATTTTTATCTCCTTATCCATCAAACTTTTCCCACCACTTTCCAAGAAGATAAATGACCCCAGGGTCCATCAACTGACCCACCAGCAAACCTTCCCATAGAACATGCTCCTGGGAAACCTATTCCTGCTACACTGACTCAGCACTGCACCACTGGTCATTCGGCTTCACCACTGAACTCTCAGACACACATTATAAAGCCTGTGCTCAGCAGAACACATTTTACACGCTGCCTGAAATTTCTGATTCTGTGAGATACAGTGGAAAGTGTACCAAACTCGGAATCAGATAAAGTTGGATTTGATTCTCGGCTTCGTTGCTGGCAAGCTGCGTAATCTCTCTGAGACACAGATTTCTCACCTGTAAAAGTCAAATCATCGATGTCACTCATATGTTCCTCACAGGTGGCTTAGCTTGCAGGATGTATAAGTGAAGATAGGATCTCTTAGCAAGCACATAGAATTTGTAATTCTTTATTTTCAGTTCAGGAAACCTGGACGTAACGGGTCCTTTTCTTTTCTCACCAGAGTTAATTCATGAAATGATTAACAACAACAACAACAACAAAATGTTTCTTGAAATTAACTCAGTTTGTCTAGAGGAGCGAGCCCACCCTTCAGGCAGCTGAAGCCAGTCGGCTATCCCATATTGACTGAGTCGTGAGCTATTTGTGCATAACCTGACACTGGATGCTTCTTAGAGATAGAAATGTTTGTTCTGCAAAAGTTTAAATTTGTTATCCTCTACTGTAGATCTATATCATTTAGAGTTCACGTCTTACTAGGTTTTATTTAAGTCATTTTAAAAGATAGGCCACAGGCATGCAGCCAAAGAGAACAGAATAAAAATTCCAATGTTTCTACTTACCAGCTGCATGACATTGCTCAAGTATGAATCTCATCTTACGTATTCATTAAATGCAAATAACAAGCCCTGCCTTTCAGAGTGTTTGGCATGATTAAAAGAGATAGCCTATGTAAAAGTGTTCACCCTTCACTGTCATCCAATATCAGCTCCCTTTCTACTCCTCCATTCTACTTCTGCTGCATGCTGCTGAGTAATGACTAAAAACCTGCTGGGCATTAGAAGCCAACTTATTCAGTTTTATGACCAGAAATGTTTGCCTTATATTTTGCCCACTTGTGTTGGTCTGACAAGTCATATAATTTCTAAGTTTCAATTTCAAAGTTTTAGAATGAAAACAAATATGTGATTGGCATTGTACAGGTAGAATAATTTTAAATTGTTTGGCACTTCTCTCCATATTATTAAAAGGAATACTGTCTTTGGCAGACTTGTGAAGCCCAGTATGACTTCTCCACTCAAAAACCTGCATAACCCATATCATACTTACATCTTTACTCATGTGTCAAGATAACCCTGTGTGCCCTGGTCAGTAGCTCAGTGGTTAGATCACTGGCCTGCAGACCAAAGGGTAATGGGTTCAATTCCTGGTCAAGTGTAAGTGCCTCCTTTGCAGGTTTCCCAGCCCAGTAGTGGCACATTCAGGAGGCAACCAAGGGATGTGTCTCTCTCATATCGATGTTTCCCTCTCTTTTTACCTCCCCCTCCTGCCCCTTCCACTCTCTCTAGAAATAAATGGAAAAAATATCCTTGAGTGAGGATTAAAAATGATAATAATAAAAATTAAGATAACCCTGTCTGACATGTATGAGTCAGGGATCCCAGGTCTATAATCCAGCAATAAGGAGAAAATGAAAACATCTTCATTATTTAAAACATGATGATTAATACCTTGGTAAATGTACAGATTTGGGATGATCGTGTGCCTGTCTTTGAAGTTTCAAAGGAAAAAAAAACACTATGTTGTTAATAATTCTGCAAGAAAGCATGAGACATGAGGACTTAGGATACACATTTTTTAAAAAATATATTTTATTGATTTTTTTACAGAGAGGAAGGGAGAGAGATAGAGAGTTAGAAATATCGATGGGAGAGAAACATTGATCAGCTGCTTCCCACACACTCCCCACTGGGGATGTGCCCGCAACCAAGGTACATGCCCTTGACCAGAATCGAACCTAGGACCTTTCAGTCCACAGGCCGGCGCTCTATCCACTAAGCTAAACCGGTCAGGGCTAGGATACACATTTTGTGATGAAATAAAAGCTTTCCCTTTCCCTGAGGCTGAGAAAGTTTGGTCTAGATACTGAGCCATAGAGATGACCCAAGCTTTTCTGCCAAAGAGGATGGAAATCTGCCCTTGACTACAGACAGGGTGGTAGCCATGGTGGGGAAGGGAGATGGCTCTTTAAGGAACACTAGTTTTGGAAGTTACCGTAGATGTAGATATCATCTTCTTTGATCCTCTTAACCATTCAGGAATCTTTTCTGGATTATTTATTTTCCTTTATTATTATTATTATTTTTGTTAATCCTTACCCAAGGATATTTTTCCCATTGACTTTTAGAGAGAGTGGAAGGGAGGGTGAGAAACATGGATGTGAGAGAGACACAATGACTAGTTGCCCCACACATGTGCTCTGACTGCGGCTAGGGATCAAGCCTGCAAGCGAGGCATGTGCCCTTGACCAAAATTGAACCTGAAACCCTTCAGTTCATGGGCTGGCACTCTAACCACTGAGCAAAACCAGCTAGGGATTAATTTGTTATGTGCTCTGCTTTTGCTTTTGTTATGTAATCTGATCAACCAATGTTGGGAGATCTTTATGGGCTATCAAGAAACCCAGAGCTTGCCCTGACTGGTTTGGCTCAGTGGATAGAGCGTTGGCCTGTGGTCTCAAGGGTCCCGGGTTCAATTCTGGTCAGAGGCATGTACCGTGGTTGCGGGCACATCCCCAGTGGGGAGTGTGCAGGAGGCAGCTGATAGATGTTTCTCTCTATCCCTCTCCCTTCCTCTCTGTGAAAAGTCAGTGAAAATATATTTTTTTAAAAAGTTATAAAGAAAAAGAAACCCAGAGCTCTTTCTTTACCTTGGGATTCTCTATTTGGAATGTGACCTCAATTGCATCTTCCCGGTTGGTCAGAATTAATGTGAATGGAGAGAAACTGGCAACCACAATGTAGCTAGATATATGCTTTACCTATACTTCGTGCTCAGGAGCAGGTAAGTTGAATGGCAAGCTCTGGTGAAGAATGGTGCTCCTTGCTAAGCAGAACACCCAGGACCTTCGTAAAATGAGGAAAACTACAGGTTTTAATCAGGCAGGATGTTGAAGTATATTGTCCAGTGAGCTCACAATAGGGTCCTCTTCTCCCATCCTGTATTACCTCCACTTCTCCGCTGCCTACTCGGACCGGGTGGGGTGCTCAAACTACCAGCAGGATGGTATATTGAACTCCTTGATGACTTGGTAGAGGTGACTCTCAGAGTTGTGTGTCAACAATATGTTCAGTGGCTATTCACTGAACACCCATGGTGCCAGAGGCTTCGCCTGGGTGTTTTTCTCATCAGTAACCCTGTAAAATGGTATTCTTCTTTTTAAAAAAATATATATATTTTTTATTGATTTCAGAGAGGAAGGCAGAGGAAGATAGAGATAGAAACATCAGTGATGAGAGGGAACCACTGATTGGCTGTCTCCTGCACGTTGGACTGAGCCAGCAACCCAGGCATGTGGCCCTGACCGGAATGGAGCCCAGGACCCTTTGGGCCACAGGCTGAAGCTCTATCCACTGAGCCAAACCAGATAGGCTAAAGTGGTATTCTTATAGTTAATTTCCAGATAAAGAAACTGAGGTACCGAGAAGGTTATGCAACACGGTTAAATCACACAGCTAGTGAGTGTCACAATTTTGCTTTAACAGAAATTCCTGTGTTGGTTTCTAGCACTACCATAGCAAATCACACAAACTTAGTGGCTTAAAACTGTGAAGTTTACTGTCTTATAGTATTACAGATCAGAAATGCAACTTGGGTCATGCTGGGCTGAAACCAAGGTACCCACAGAGCTTCCCTTCTTTCTGGAGGCTCCGTGGGGGAATAATATTCCTTGCCTTTCCCTGTTCCCAGAGACCCCTGCATTCCTTGACTTATGGCTTCCCTTCTCCATCTTCAAAGCCAGCATTCAGACCCTGCTTCCATGATCGCATCTCTCTCTCCACAGCTGGGAAAGGGTCTCAGTTTAAGGACCCATGTAAATAGATTGGACCCAGGAGAATCTCTGTATCTCAAGAACTGTAACTTAATCGCATCAGTAGAATTCCTTCTGCCATGTAAGACAACATATTCACAGGTTCTTGGAATTAGGGCATATAATTACGGGGAGTTATTATCCTGTCAACACTTTCTTTTTTATTCCATGGCCATAAACCTATAGCTCTAGACCACATAGTAGCCTTGCTTGATTCATTGGTGATAGGTCTAGCCTCTAATCCATCTCTGACTCAATAAATATTTTTTAGCAAATTAATAAATATACAGAAATACCAGAATTTGGAAGCGATTGCTTTGCTGCGCACAAATGCACTAATAATGATTGATTCTAGGGGTAATTGTTTGTAACATCATTCTAGACTCTTAAATTGGCAGATAAAGGTTAATCCGTTTTCTCCCAGGAGCAGAGATGCTTATTCCGTGTGCAGTTGAAGCAACAAGATATGGGTCTTGCCGTACAGCCCTGGCTAATTAGTTGCCAGCATTATTAATGCATGTGTTAGTGGGAATCTTATGGATGCAACTAGTCTCTGTGTTAAGGGAGACCCCTTTGGTCTGTAATACTTCTGGGAAAAGAGAGCATTTAGAAGCCTCAAGTATGCTCCAAGATTCTAACACAAAGCATTGAGGAAGTTTCCCTTACGAAGAGGACTTCCTTTTTTCTTTCTTTCTTTTATTTATTTATTTTTTTGGCCTGACTTCAAGTGGAGACTGGGTATAAGCAATTAGTCAGAAAGCAAGACCCTTCTGGATGCACATTAATTAGAGGCAGTGGGAATACCGTAGGAATGCTACTGTGCATTAAACTCCTGGTGTTATCTAGCAAAGGGGGGAGGGGATTAAAGTCTCACTCTGGTAAATAGTAATTGTTTCTGGTATTAGGCTTAGTTGGGCTCCAGGTGGGCAGGGAACCTGGAGGAGGAAAGGATGGAGCAAGGTCAGCTTCCTGACACAGTGCTGAGACCAGGCTGGATGCTGACACTGGAGGGCGGGGTTGGAGCCAATAGGATTCCTTGGTATTGCTACAAGCACTGCAGTCTGTACTAAAACAACTTTAAACAAAGAGCAAAATTAGATTAAGGACCATTTGGGGCATATAACAAAATAACACCTTGACTAGGACTTGGCACCTTTATGCACCTTTATGCAATTAAGCAATCCGTTCGAACAGAGTGTGAAGGATGGCACAGTGCTTTTGTCAGGATTTCAAAAGTGCCCATGTTTCTCTTTGGCTTCCCTAGAGTCTTCCCAGCTACAGGAACCTATAGACGTTACAAACATTTGAAAAAGGCAGCTGAGGAAAGCAGGCAAACTACAAAGGGAGATGTGCCTTTAACAAAAAACTGAAGGTGCGAATTTGGGCTTTCCAAAACAGGGATAAATATATGCATTTCTCAGAGGTACTGAAAAAGAACTGTGAACATAACAGCAATGTCACTTCAAATTACTTACTGCTTGAGTTAGGGGAGGCAAATGTTTTATTAATAAACAGGTTAGAGTATTATTTTTTCCCAACTCGAAGAGTATGAGAGGGCAGGGGAGGCCAAGCTGAAACCTACAAGAGAAATGATTTACCGATGAAGTGTGACGGACAGACCTGGTGATGAGAAGGGAGTTTATTGTGTAGCGTCAGGGAGCCTCTAAAGGGAGGTGGTCAGAGGTTTTTGGGAGCTCCAGCCTTGCAGGAGGGCAAGCTTCCCCTGGGACCCTGGCCAGATTGATTAGGGTGGACCTGGGAGGAAGAGAGCTGGGGAGGGAGGGAAAGAGACAGATACCGCCTGCTTTGGGGCAGAGTATAATTTAGGAACTGCACACTCATCCATCTTGAGTTGGCTAATAACTAATCAATGATTGCAAAACACTTGGAAGGTCGTAAGTTTTATATATGTGCTAAATAACGAAAGTACTCGAATTTCGTTCAGGATTGCAGCCAAATCTAGCCTGCCAGTGGAAAGCTGCTGGGAACGCTATTTTTTTAAAGAAGAAGAGTCTGGAGTGACTTAAGCTCCTCACTGTAAACCACAGTGGATTCCCCATGAGTGTAGCTGGGGGTGATGTTGAGGACTCACACATGCCATTTAACTGGCTGCAATTGGGGGTTTTGGACTCCAGGGCATGCTCTTGACCTGCTGCAGGGACAAGGTCACATGATTCATTGGCATGAATGAAACTTCCCGATTAGGGGCTGCTCAGGTTGTGATTTATCAAGGTAGAGCTGTCATAGCAAAGTCACTGTAAAGACACCCAGCATTTAGTACCAGTAGAAGCACTGCCTCCTGCAAAGGTCTCTGCTTTTCCATAGACACCTGCCCCACCTTCTCTAGGAACGAGACCTCGCAGTAATTCTTCAGCTGTGACACCTCTCTGAAGAGGAAACCTTAACACACTTTCTGATTTCCAAGACTCCTTCTGCCATTTTAGGATCTTCTCCACCTGTAGTTGATACTATCCATGTTGTGTTGTTTTTTTAGGAAGAGAGAAATAGCTCCTCCCATTTAGGAAATTTAATTACCGAGGTATTACTCTGTCAATTTTAGGCTCCTGTATTGAACTCCAACTGCAAAAACAGCTGTAGCTAACAATATTGCAGTAGTGTATCCTTTAAGCAAGCAGCGAAGTCTCTGGAATGTGTGCGCATAAATATTAATTAGGGAGAGGAACAAGACAGCAATGGAACCATTTCTATTAATTATTTTGGCTCCTTTCCAAACTTGCTCCAGTTTATCTGACTTTTTCGGAAGCTCTCGGAACAATCTGTCTTAGCCTATTTATGCAGCGAGGTGTCTGAGAGTCAGTGACTAAATTTAGAGGAAAATCCTCCTGGGGAAGAGAGTGTTCTTCTTTGCTAATCTGGGCCCAGGATGGAGCGGGGAAGATTATTTTGATATTTCCTGGTTTGGCCAGATGGTTCTCATGGACAGGCTGTCAGGGGATTCCCAGGACTTCGTGGCTCTAGTAGGCCTGTTTCCCACCCATTGCTGATTCAGAACTTCCCAGAGTCTTGTGTGTAAGAGCTCAGATAGTTCCCATTGGAAAGGAAAAACACTAAAGTGCAAATGCAGAAGTTTTTAGCCAGTCAGATGAACTTACCTGGGAATAGCCATTATCTGCAGTATGCAGTTCTCTGAGCAGCCCAGTGGGTGTCCAGGGCAACTTTCAGAGTTAATTTTACATTTTGTTTAGCAAAGTTCTAACAAGTTTGATTATCTTTATCCCCCCCCCCCATTTTGTTTGTTTTTTGTTTGTTTGTTTATATTCATGGAAGATTAGAAGATATGAAAAAAGTAAGAACAGTGCAACAGCTAGAGTTATGTAAAAGTAGCAAGAAGTGATAGCTGGTACAAAATTAAGAGAGATTAAAATGAGCAAACACAGAAAGGCTAAAAACCAATAATGAACTATTGAGAATTCAGAGAAAGAAACCTCCATGTCCCTTTCACCTCCAAAGACCTCACCATGAAATAGTCCACGTTAATCCAACCTTGTGTCATCAAGAACAGAATCAATTTAATTCCCCAAAGAAGAATTGCCAATGGTCAAGAAACAAATTTTAAAAATGTTTAGCCACACATAATCAAAGAAATGCAAATTAAACACAAAGCAATATTTAGCTGTCAAATTGCCAGAGGTTTTAAAAAAACAAACAGATGATATCTACTACTGTAGAAGGGTTACGGCACAGGAGTTCTCAGCTATATTGACGGAAACATAAATTGCTACCCTTCTAGTGGGCACTTTGTCAGAACAAGAAAAAGCCTAAATGTTTTGCATACCCTTTAACTGAGCATTTCTAAATATAAAAATTTATTCCAAGGAAAATTCTGTTTGTATATTGTGTGTTAATAAGTTGTCAAGAGTTTAGCAAAGCTGCTACATAGTACTGCTGCCTGGGAGTCCATTTTGGTTGGTTGAGTGGCCTTCAGGGACCTTAAACTGACACCAGTCCCCTCATGCAAACACATGCCCTAAATGGTCAGAAGCAAATGTTGTTCCTAATATACCTTCCCCACCAGCCCTTGTGATAGTCTCCCCCACTTCCCAGGGACATCCCCTTGCATATTTCCTAGGACCACTGTGGAGCTTATTGAATCCCTACTTTTTTGGTTTGAATGAACCAATATGGCCTTAGCTTGGGAACCACAAAATACTCCACCCCTAGACCCTAACCAGGGTCTGTACCCAGGCCCTGCCTATTTTCTGTGCCTGCACCCTGCTTTGACTTCCCCATGTGGCCCCCAGGGGCATGTTGTGTTCATCCACCAAGCCATATAGAAAAGGTCAATTATACACTTTTCTATTTCAATTTCTCTTGTGGTTTTTGTTGAATCATGGCCCACCATCCACCACCTTATGTTGATTTAACAAATTCATAGTATAATGTTATAGCTTCAATGATTGTTCCCAGAGAATTTTTAGTTGCAAAAGAAACAATTTGAATATTCCAAAAGCAAATTATGACCTAGCCAAGTACAATAATACAAGGTAGTAATTTAATATAAACGAAAGTGTTTATTGATATGGAAAATATTCCTGATAAGTTAAGTTGAAAAAACAAACAGGTTAAAAAAATTACCAGTATGTCTTAGTTTTTTCTTAGAAAAAACCACAAACAATAATATATATCAAAATATTACTAATAATCTTGGAATACTGATTTGGAGTTGGCTTTTACATTTTTATATTTGTCTTCATTCTTTTATAACAAAGACATAGAATTTATCTGTTAATGTGGAATAAAATTTCAAAAATAAAAATTTTTCAAGAAATTATATTTTCTAAGAAAATCATTGAGAGAAATTATATGAACATATTCTAATTTTAGAAATAATAGAAAAGGTCCAGCACATTTTAGAATGATCTCACTTTTATGATTTGCTCATTTATTCGTTTATCTGTTTTTCTAGCAACATTTTCTGAGCACGTACTATGGATCAGGCACTGAGTATACAATAGTGAACAAAAGAAGTATGTTTCCTTCTGGGGATCTAATGTATAGCTTAGTGATTATTCTAACTAATGCCAACTATATTCTTGGAAGTTGCTAAGAGTGTAGATTTTAAATATCCTAATCACGAAAAAAAAAAAGAAATAATAATTATGAGAGATAATTAGGAGGCATTAGCTAACCCTGTGGTGGTAGTGATTCTGCAATATCTAAGTATAACACATTGTACACCTTAAATACACAATGTGATAGGTCAATTATAGCTCAGTAAAGTTACAGTCTACTTGGGGAGATGGACATTCCTATAATTACACATAGAAATAAAAAATTGCAGTGGTGGCAAGTGTAAACCAGACAGCCACAGAGAGAATTAGAAGGAGCAAGGTGGGCAGCAGCACTGCAGAGGGCCCTTAGAAGGAGGAACCCATGGAGCATGAAGGCTTCTGTGGATGGAGTGCAGCAAGTGAGAGAGCTGTTATACAGAGTATGGTTCCAGGGGCAGGTGTGGGCGATGGGTGATGCAGCGTCTTGAAGTGCATTCTAAGTTTTGCCTTAATTCTTCCTAAGAGCAGTGGGAAGCTTTCCATGCTTCCAGGAATATTGATGAATGATTTGGCTTTTAACAAGGTAATTCTGACTCTCTTGTGGAAGACACATTAGCAAAAAGTTTGAATGTATGCCGAGATACAAATTGGAATGTTCTAACAATAAGAGAAGCAGAAGTGTGGGAGAGGAGGTTAACTTAAAACACAGGGTGATGGAGGTGGAGATTGGTAAAGAAAAACCTAGATGACTATAATTCAAGAATTGAATTGCATGATGGAGTGGATGTGGGCTGAAAAAGAGAAGAATCAAAGATGAGTACTCTTTGGTTTATATAACGACGGACAGGGTGATGGTATCATCCTTCGAGGCAAGAAACTATGACGGGCAGCCAAGGTTGGGGGCAGGGTGGGACCTGCTAATGGACTGATTTTGAACATGTTAGTTTGAAACATGTTTGAGACATCCAAGAGGAAATGTCAAATGAGAGGTGATAATCCTAGAAGGGAATTAAGAGAAAAGAGAACTTTCACAAGTTTGACTTTTTGTTGTCACCTGACCTTGAACCAAACATTGGTGCTATTTTTTTCTTCATTTCCTTCGGAATAACATTGTCACATATGACCTGAAGTTTAGTTAGATGCAAGGGCTTAGATCTACAGTGGCCGCCATCCTAGGATGTAATAGTGAAACCCATATTCTGGCTGTTTCATTCTGTGTTGCTATTATAATCTCCTTTGAGAGTAGGTATTGTATTTACATACTTCCTTCATTTCTTGAATGATCCCAAACACTGTACTGTTATTTGAGTACATAGCTGGAAAAAAGCTTGCTCAATATATCAGTCAATAGGTAACTGGTTGGTTGAATAAGCATGTGAACTCAATTTATTTCTTCAGTGTGCCTTGCTTAAGTACATGTACTCTACATTTTTTAGGTGTTATTGGTGTTTTTGAAGAGCAGATGATGGCAAGGACCTAGAATTCTTGGCTAATTCCAGTCACTGTCTTGCTGCCTTGCTTGGTTCTTGTGCTCAGGTCTGGCAAATGCTCTGTTGGTAGCTGGAGTTCAGTCTCAAGCCTAGGTAGCCTGGGCCAGAGGACTTCTCTTGTCCCATAAGCACACAAGTAATCTGAACCCATGCTCTGAGTATCCTTTCATCATTTTCCTCAGCCTGCAGTGATGGGAAAGGGCAGAGAAGAGGGATGAGAACTGAGTCCACTTTTATGGGGTGAAAACAAGCACAACCAATGAGAAATTTGTTAAGGAAAAAAATAACTCCAGCAGTCAATTCACACACACACACACACACACACACACAGAGAGAGAAACATTTATAAACACAAAAATGCCTGGACTTAAGTGAATGATTAAAACAATGTTATATTAAATGACTCACTAGATCAGATGGACTTAATTGACATCTTTAGCACATTTCACCCCAAAGCCATAGAATATATGTTCTTCTCAAGTGGGACATTTTCAAAAATAGACCACATATTGGGTCACAAGCAAAGTCTCCCCAAATTCAAGAAGATTGAAATCATATTAAGCATCTTCTCAGATCACAATGGCATAATATTAGAAATAAACTACAATAAAAACAATCCAAAACACTCAAACTCTTAGAAGTTGAATATCATGTTATTAAATATTGATTGGGTTACCAATGAGATCAAAGAAGAAATTAAAAACATCCTGGAAACGAATGATAATGAAAACACAATAATCCAAAACCTATGGGACACAATGAAAACATTCCTGTGAGGGAAATTTATAGCTCTACATGCCTACCTCAAAAAAAATGGTAGTCAACTACCACTCAAAGAATTAGAAAGAGAGCAATAAGAAAAGCCTAGAGTGAGCAGAAGGAAGGAGATAATAAAAGATTAGAGCAGAAATCAATGACATAGAGACAAAAAAAACACAATAATAAAAAAGATCAATGAAACCAAGAGCTGGTTCTTTGAAAGGATAAACAAGATTGATGAACCTCTAGCCAGGCTCACCAAGAAGCAAAGAGAGAGGACCCAAATAAACAAAATCAGAAATGATAGAGGCGAAATAACAACAGACCCCACAGAAATACAAATGATTGTTAAAAAATGCTATGAACACCTCTACTCCAACAAACTAGACAATCTGGAGGAAATGGACATATTCCTAGAAAAGTACAACCTTCCAAAACTCAATCAGGAAGAATCTAAAAATCTCAGTAAGCCAATAACTATGGAAGAAATTGAAGCAGTAATCAAAAAGCTTCCAACAAATAAAAGCCCAGGGCCAGACAGCTTCACAGGGGAGCTTTACCAAACATTCAAGGAAGAACTAAAACCTGTCCTCCTGAGACTATTCCAAAAAATTCAAGAGGAAGGAACACTTCCAAGCTCATTCTATGAAGCAAGCATCACCCTAATATCAAAAACAGTTAAAGAAAACACTATGAAAGAGAATTACAGGCCAATATCCCTCATGAACATAGATGCCCAAATCCTCAACAAAATCCTAGCAAATCAGATCCAGCAGTACATCAGAAAGATGTACACCATGACCAAGTAGGATTTATTCCAGGGATGCAAGGATAGTGCAATATCTGCAAATCAATAAATGTGATACATCACATAAACAAATTGAGAGAAAAAAACCCACATTGTTATATCAATCGATGCAGAAAATGCATTTAACAAAATCCAACACCCATTTTTGATAAAAACTCTCAGCAAGATGGGAATAGAAGGATCATACCTCAACATAATAAAAGCCATATATGACAAACCCACAGCCAACATCATACTCAATGGGCAAAAACTAAAACCATTTCCCTTAAGAACAGGAACAAGACAGGGATGCTCACTCTCACCACTCCTGTTCACATAGTACTGGAAGTATTAGCCATCACGATTAGACAAGAAGAAGAAATAAAAGGCATCCACATTGGAAAAGAAGAAGTAAAACTGTTCTTATTTGCAGATGACATGATATTGTACATAAGAAACCTTGAATACTCCATTAAAAAACTATTAGACTTAATAAATGAATTCAGCAATGTAAAAAAACAACGTTATATTTTTAACAGATTTATAAATTTTTTAAAAATTGATATAATTTAGTAGTAACAAGGGTCTGAGGAATTATACAGATATACCCATTGTTTATGTAAATTGGGACAGCTATTTTAGGGGCAACAATTTAGTAGCACACATCAAAAGTTGAATACATGTGTCATTGGATCCCACAGTATCACTTCCAGATATTAATCATCTTTCTAGTAATATGCCTACTATTTTTTTAGCTCTAACTATATGCCAGGTACTATTTTATGCTCTATACAAGTACTGAGCAACTTATTTTTCACAAACTCTACAAGACACTTTGTATTGTTACTGTAGAAATAATGAAATTAAGTCATAGTGAGGTTAATTGTCCAATCCCATATTATTGAGCTCCAAAAGTCAGATTCAAATCTAGGCAGTTTGGCTGTAGAACTGCTTATGTGTACCTATCTTTATTACCTTCATGTGCATACAGGTAGAAGGTGATGATATTAAACCATTCGGGTTAAAAATAAAAAAGGGAGTCAGGCTCTCTGAAGGCTGCCCTACCTCTTCTTCTGATTGAGTTATAGAACATCATCAGAATAGCAACAGCATCCCCATTTTATTGGACTAATAGTTTGGATTCATAAATAAACAGATATTTCATGTCTGAACGCTGAAATTTTGATACTTATGCATCCTCCTTTCTGGTCTACCTGACACCTGACAGTGTTTGCCAGGATTCTCTAGGGTACCTGGTCCCAGGGGTGGGTGTGGGGAGGGTCCCTATCTCCAGTTTCATGGGTGAGAAGATAGGCTGAGACTAGCCTTTGCAGGTCCTCAAGTAACAGGCTACATTATTGTACTGTCTGTTTCATAATAACAGTCACAATGATAATGATACCCATAATAATGAGAACTAGTTGTTCATGAGTCATAACTAAGGTGGTAATTTAAGAACTTTTACATGTATTATCTAAGGATTAATTAATCCTTCCCAAAAGCCCATGAGCTGGGCATCACTATTATCTCCACTTTACAGAGTAGGAGACTGAGTAGCAAAGTGGCATTCTTTCACCTGTGCTTTACAGAGATTTATTTGGAAGCGCAAGTGTCAAGTCATAGTCAAGGCAAAAGATAATGAAGGCCTGGACAGCTGGCATGGCTCAGCAGTTGAGCATTGACCTATGAACCAGGAGGTCATGGTTTGATTCCCGGTCAGGGTATATGCCCAGGTTGCAGGTTTGATCCCCAGTGGGGGTGGGGGGTGAGCAGGAGACAGCCAATCAATGATGATATCTCTCTCTCTCCCTTCCTCTCTGAAATCAATAAAAAAGATAATGAAGTCCTAAATTAATTTGGAAATGATGTAAAGGAGAGGGGGACACTTGTGGGATACATAGTGGAGGTAACGGAGGACTTAACAAAACATGAGTGACAAGTAGGGGTAGTTGCCATTAACCTTCTTGGGCTTTTATAACTAAGCAACTGGAAAGATAACAGTGATTTATATTTATAAACTGATTCCTACTAGCTAGTCGTGTTGGTGCTCAACCTTGAGTGGGTGCGGATTGGAGATATGCCAAACTGCTCACTCCAGGAAGGACATAAGTGGTCAATCCTTTCATTACTGAAAGACTCAAAATGAACTTGTTCCTAGCCTAGGAGGAAATGAGTTCAAAATTAATCAAAGGGAAAATATCATGCTATCTATTTAATATTAGGACCAAAAGGAAGAATCTGATGCTTATTTAAAGCCTATAATGTTAGATAAATTTATAGTATTTATTTATCTGAATTATTTTCTTGTCATATATTGATGAGAGAAGAAATTTGCTCATGGTCACACTGATAGCAAATGACATAAACCATGTATTTACTCTAATTTCAGTGCATTTCTTTCCACCAAAGAGCCTAACATTTCTTTTTCTTACTCTTCCTTTTCTATGTCTTAAAAAATAAGATTTCATAAAGACTGAGCACTCTCCCAGTTTCTTTTTTTTTTTTTTAAGGAATTCTGTTCTTGTCCAGGTGGTCTCACTCTGCCACAGACCAAACATCCATGACGTTTCTGGTCTGTGACTCACGTAATACTTATCATTGGACCCTGGCACAGTCCAGCAGCACATACCTCTGAGGCATTTCAGATTCTTATTTACCACCTTCAGTACTTGTTCTTGAACAAACAACACAAAATTGTATACCTTCGGTGTCCTTGTTTTCATCCACCTCTTCCCTTTCACCAACCATGCTCATCAGTTCCCTGATGCCCTTTACATGTTCAGATGGCTGTACTAGGTGCATTTCTGTTTTATTTTATTGCCTGTTATTTTGTCTTCTCCATAAAACTTATTTATCCTGTTTACCATTTACCATTATTTCAGAACCTACAGAGCTGATTACTATTTTTTATTTTCTATAACTTGCCCTTTATATTGATAATGGCTTTCTGGAGAAACAGCAACAAATATATGTATATAGCATTGGCTCATGTGGTTTGGAGCTTGGTAAGTCCAAATCTGCAAGGTGGGCTTGCAGCCTGGGGACTCAGAGAAGCCAATGGTGCAGTTCCAGTTTTCAGGATGCCAGATTGGGACTCAGGAGAGCTGACGGTGGAGATAATGGCTAAAGGCTGTCTGCTGGAGAATTCCATCTTACTCAGAGAATTCTGTGCTTTCTTCTACTCAGGCCATCAACTGATTGTTCTTTACATTATGAAGAATAATCTGCTTACTCAAAATTTACTAATTCAAATGCTACCATACAAAGTTGATTCAAAATTAACTATCATGTCCTTTTACCAGATATTCCTGGATAATGTATTTTTAATGTATTTCTATCTAAAAGATAATTGATCTTTTGACAAATCAAGAAATGGGATTTTTGGGTAACTTTTTCCCCCTAAAAACCCCTCCCTGTAATCTAAGGCTGCAGTTAATTTTATTCTTAAGGAGGATGTGTAAGGGCCAGTGCCTAGTTCACATAACTCTATTAGCTCAGAAGTCTCTTGAACATTGTGCATCTGCTTCTGTATGAAATCAAGCTGTGGGACCTGAGACCTGCAGTACTCTTCCCTACGTTTACAGGTGTTGTTGCTGCTGTTGCCAGAGGTTTAGTCATTCTTACCAACATCAGTAAGATTATTAGGAAACAGAAGTATCAGCGAAGTGGGGAGCACTAAATGGACATATAATAGAGTTATGAGCCTTGACAAATAGGAGAATATCCCAGGGCAAAATTCTAAACTCATATTCCTGCAAGGACTCAGAATGGTAACTGGAGATGTGGACTTGGCATACTGGAGAGCATATGCTTCCTCTGATAGAGCAGCCACTACTCAGAGCCATGGAGGAATAAGAGTCTTGTTCTCCATGCTTTAAAAAATATGAACTAATATGTGATCTGTTCAGATAGAATGACAGGTAACAGATCGGTGCCATTTGAAAATGAATAAGGGTATATTGTTATTGAGATGACCTGATTTTTTTCTAAAAGAAACCAGTAAAGATCCCTAACTATCTCCACTCACCAAAATTAATTATAGATATCTAAATATTCATAGAAAGACCAGAAGTTATTATATATGAAGATTTATATGACACAGTATGAAAGAATTTTCTAATTTCCCAAGAACTATATCAAAGCTGAACCAGTAAACATGGAGAAAATGATAAATAGATTTGATTATTAAAAAACTATATGATTAAGGAAATTATGAAATGATGGCAGACTATTCTTACCATGTAGGAAACATCAAAGACTAATATCCCTATTACATGATGAAGTACTTACAAGTATTTGACCTAAAGAAAACCACTTTCAGAAAAATGGTCAAAGAATATAAATAAGCAGTTCACAAAAAATGCAAAAATGTTTAGGCTCACTAGTAATAAAAACTGCAAATTAAAATGAGGTACAATTATTCACTAACCAAACTAGAAATATTTTAAAATAATTAGTAGGAGGCTGAGGTGCTGGGAATTAGAAATTACAGACATTACCGATGCAGAATGAAATTGGGGAAAAATATTCTGGAAGGCAATTCGGCAACATGTATTAAAAGCCTTAAAAACCTGCTTACTGTTTGACCCACTAATTTGATTTTTAGGAATCTATCCTAAGATTATCTCTATCTCTTTCTCTATCTCTATCTCTATCTCTATCTCTATCTCTATCTCTATCTCTATCTCTATCTCTATCTCTATCTCTATCTCTATCTCTATCTCTATCTCTATCTCTCTATCTATCTCCAGCTCTATCTCTATCTCATCTATAATATACTAGAGGCCCGGTGCGGTGCACAAAATGCATGCACTGCAGGGGAAGGGATCCCTCAGCCCAGCCTACACCCTCTCTCAGTCCAGGACTCCTCACTCCTTACCACCCACCTGCAGCGGAGGTGGGAGAGGCTCCGGCCACCTCCACTGCAGTGGCCAGCCATGAGCCTGGCTTCTGGCTGAGTGGCGCTCCCCCTGTCAGAGCACACTGACCACTAGGGGGCAGCTCTTGTGTTGAGCACTTGCCCCCTAGTGGTCACTGCACATCATAGTGACCAGTCATTCTGCTGTTCGGTCGATTTGCATATTAGGGTGTTATTATATAGGATGTCTATAGCCCCCTTCTCTCTCTCTCTCTCTCTCTCTCTCTCTCTCTCTCTCTCTCTCTCTCTCTGTCTCTTTTCCCTCACTAGAATATAAGCTCCGCAAAGTCAAGGGACCTAATTCTCTGTGCTTTTGCCTGAATCTAGAAAATTGCCCGTCATGAAGAACATAATCAGTAGGTGTTTGTTGAATGGATTATCATATCTTAACGTTTACAAGGTACCTTGGCATCTTACAGGATGTCTAAAGCAGAATGACTAGGATGTTAAGGAATTTTAAAATTAGATCATGAAAAATAAGAGAAAAGAACTATTAGAGTAGAAGCCAGCAAGGAATTTGATAATGCTCTTCAAATACTGGAAGAAATATTATGTGGAAGAGTAATTTGACTTATTCTGTATAATTTCTAAATGCAGAAATAGATCAATGAATGGAATTTATAGAAAGGCAATATGGGGGCTATTTAAAGCAATACTTTCAAACAACTAGAGTTGTCCAACATGGACTCAATTTGGGAAGAAGTGATTTCCAAAGACTGAAAATGTTCAAGCATAAGTACTTATAGGAAGCTTCATATAACAGAAAAAGACCTTAACTAGATCACTCCAAATTTCCTCTGCTTTGAAGACTCACTGCCTCTTCCTTCCCAACATCACTTTATATACCTTGTCTCCTCTCAGCTGATTACTCCTCTTTATTCCTCTGATCTCATACTATATGTTATCTCTCTCTGGATATTACTCAATCCAACACAATGTTGCAGGTGTATGCCTCTCATAACCATCTTATTTCCCCTTTATGTCAAAGTGCACTGTAATTTCCCTTTTGCCTTATTGTCCTCCTCTAGGTTATAAACTTTATGTTTACCTTTTTATAACTGGTATCTAGTACAGTGCCTGGCACATAATAGAATGAAATTATTTTTAATGAGGTACGTACATAGGTTGAAATTGCTTTCTATTTTCTTTCTTTGGAGACTATGAACCATTAAATCAGGGATGCACATCTTTGTTCCTTCATTTCTTTTAGAGTTTCCAGTTCCTCATAGTTCTGTTTACCTTACTGATGCACTGGCTTATGTAAACACCTTAAGTGTTCTCAAGGGAGGACTGACAGTGGCCTTCCTCCCTCCCTGCTCCTACATGCCTCCAATAATCCCGGATGGATCCACTTTGTCATCACCTGCAGGTCCCATCCAGCCCTAGTTATTGGCCTATATCTTTTGTTAGAGAGGTTATAAAAGCTCAGTAAAGTTCCCCCAAGGTTCAGCGTGCTCAGCTTTGATGGACGTCTTTCTCAGATATTGACTTAAGTTCTGGAAAGTGGATGTTTTGTTTTTCTAAATTGTAATTGGTGTTTTTAAAATTATTGTAAATGTCAAATATAGTTAACATAAAATATTCAGATAAAACAGGAAATGTAAAGTATAAAGTGAAATCACCCATAATCCACCTAAAAATGACCTTTAACATTTTAGTATATATATCTTTCCATCTAGAAATAGACTTTAAAAAAATAAACAGTTTATGACAAATTATTATTATTATATAGAAACTATTTTATAACATATTTTTTCATTTGATATATTGAGAAATCATCTCCAGGTCAATATATATATATATATATATATATATATATATATATATATATATATATAATGTCTGTATAGAATTCCAAAATATGATTCTACCACAGCTTATTTAAATAATTTTCTCTTTTATAATATTACTAGGGGTCTGGTGCACAAAAATTTGTGCACTTGGGAGGTCCCTCAGTCCGGCCTGTGCCCTCTCACAGTCTGGGACCCCTCTGGGGATGTCCACCTGCTGGCATGCCTGGCCAGCCTGGGTGAGGGGCTTATGGCTGTTTGCAGGCTGGCCAAGCCCCCCAGTGGGATCCCTCACCCCATTGGGGTGTGGCCAGCCTGGGTGACAGGGTGAGGGGCATTTTCAGGCTTTCAGGCTGCCCACAGCTCCCAATGACCCAATGTCCCAGCAAGGCTGGCTAGAAGCAGGTTTCTGGTATTTGTTTATCTTCTATAATTGATACACTGTTCCTTTAAGCCGAGCCTAGGCAGGTAATGAAGCCTTCTGTTGGCTTCAGCTCTGTGACTTCTATAATTGAGACAATGTTGCAAATATGTTGTTGCCTGGGGCCGAGAGAACCCCAGGCGACGCAAACAGTTTTACTCCTGCTGCAATGGAAGCTGCCTGTTTACTCAGCTCTGTGACTGCCAGCCTCCATCTTAGGTGGGTTAATTTGCATACAGCCGCTCTGATTGGCTGGTGGGGATGGCTTAGGCATCCTGAAGAAATGGTCAATTTCAATATTACGCTTTTATTAGATAAGAAGATTTTTGCAGAACTTCACACTTATGAGTCATGATATAGTATACATTTTGGTTGCCTATCAATTTTATGTGATTGATTATTGCATTAGCACAGATTAATGCTAGAATTAGGACTACTGGATCAGAGTCTTTATGGTATTTCAGCTTTAGGTAGAAATCTCTGAGAGGCACTCAGGAAGTAATTTCCACAAAATACTATTGATGTGATTGACCAGCTTAATGCTCTGTGACTTAATCCTACACAATAAAAAGGTAATATGCAAATTGACCCTCATGCCATTGCACAAGATGGCTTCCCCCATGTGGTCAAAGATGACCACCACAAGATGGCCAGCAGGGTAGGGCAGTTAGGGGCAATTGGGCCTACAGGAGAGGAAGGGCAGTTGGGGGAAAATAGGCCTGCAGGGGAAGGCAATTAGGGTGATCGGATTGGCAGAGGAGCAGATAGGGATTGATCAGGCTGGCAGGGGAGTGATCGGGGGCGATCAGACTGGCAGGCAGGTGAGCGGTTGGGAGCCAGCAGTCTAGGATTGTGAGAGGGGTGTCTGACAGTCCCAGATTGGAAAGGGTGCAGGCTGGAATGAGGGACACTCCCCCCTCCAGTACACGAATTTCATGCACCAGGCCTCTAGTCTAATATAATAATAGAGGAATGTGCAAATTAGCCAGGACGCTGTAACATCACAACTGATCTACAAGTGGCAGAGAGTTGCAGGAGGGTGGGGCAGTCAAGAGGGGGGGCAGCGAGCTATGAGTGGCATAGAGCTACCAGTGGCAGTGGGTAGGGTGGCCAGCTGAGGCAAGCAGCAGCGAGCTACTCGTGCACTGATTTGTGCTCAGGGCTACTAGTAAGATAATAAAGTTCCTTTCAACCTACTTAATGGAGAACTGGAAAGTTGACATAGCCCTGAGGCAAGATAGTAAGCAGATACTGTTATCTTTGCCTTGAGAAGGAAGACTGTTCCTAATTGTTTTTTAAATCTGAGGAGGATGAGGGAAAATGCATTATTAAGTTAATTGTTGCATATCAAATTCCAAAGGCTTTGTGAATTTATTCATTAAGAATTTCACATTGAAAAACACACCTATCTATAATTGGTATTAGCTCTTATATAAACTATCCAGCTTTCCTTTAGTTGAATGGAGTATCTTAGATATGGAATAAGTAAGGGAGGCAGATATGGAAGAGAGTGTGTAGAAGAGAATCCATGATGGGTTAGGACATTTGTTCTGTGTTCTGGGATTTAGGACAGAGTCTTAATCACTATGACAGGGGTTGGCAAACTTTTTTCTGCAAAGGACCAGATAGCAAATAGTTTAGATTTTATAGGCCACACATCTTCACAACTACTCAACTCCCATCACAGCTCAAAAGCAGCCACAGACAATACAAAATCAAATAATCATGACTGGGTTCCTATAAAACTTATTTACAACAGTAAGTTAAGGATGAGATTTGACCCAAGAATCATAGTTTGCAAACTCCTAGCCTTACAGGAAGCTGGATGTTAAACAGGAAATTGAATTAGAAGCCATTATATAGACTGGACCAACCCAGCAATAACTGGTGAATGCTGTGAATTGGTTAGTGATTTTGTACTCAGGTTTGACCCACAGGCAAACTGAATTATGATAGTGAGTCTATGATTGTAAGGTAAATTTCTGACCCACTGTCTGAAAGGTTAATATAGCTAAAATGCTGTTTTTCTATTTAACTTTGGTCCAGAAACCCAGTGGGACCAACGCTACAGTGCTACAGGTAATAGACAGCCTTGATTTTTGAGAAAGATGAAGAAGTCAGCCACCCTGTTCCATTGGGCTCCTAAGGCACCTCCATGGGAATCACTCCCTTACCTTCCCCTGCCCCATACTTTCTTGCTTTCAGGCTTCAGCTGTTACTCTGAGTTTTATTCCCCTGATTATTCCTGGGTCTCAAAACGGTCCTGCCCAGTGGACCTACTTTCCAAATTCTACCTTTTCCTTATCTGGTCAGTTCTGGTTAAGTAGGGCATAGATGAAGATCATCTGTATTTCCAGCTAATATTTTTGTATGTATTTCACTTACTTTGCAGCTAAAGCTATTGGTTGTATTTTATGGGTTATTTTTTTTTTAATTGACTTGGACTCAGTGCGTGTAGTTTTATGCCATTAAGAGGTTTAATTGGAGAGTCAGGAATGGAATCCATTTGGTTCTCCAGATTTATTAGCCCCTGAATCACAGGCAGCAGAAACCTGAATGTTGGAGTGCTCTCGGCCAGATTCTGAGTTACCTCATTGTGGTTCCAACACAGGGAAGGCACAGTTCAGGGCTTTTAGCTCCTAAGTCAAACAGTGAACTGCAGAGAGCTCTGGATTCCTTCCAAACGTTCTGACACTTTAAAGAGTTACCCACTTTTCTTTTATGTGAGTGGAAATGGATTTCCATGGTGTGGCAACCTTTCCCCAACCCCTCACCTTCAACCTTTCTTACCAAGGGTGTGCATCTGAGTAACTAGGGGCTGGCTTGAGACTGTGGTCTTAGATGCAGAGCTGTGATAACTGGCACAGGTAGGATTGTGTCAAAGAACCCAACTTTGTTCTCACCTTGTTAATTGGACTAGGCAGAAGGGTGGGTTGGCCTGAAGAGATCTTTAAAACAGACGTGCTCACCACAGGTCTGATCGAGTGGCTGTTGGCCATTCCTAAGGCAGGATGTGAAAATCAGCAGCAGTGGCTGCTAGCTCAACCCTTCTGAGGAGGGGCTCCAGAGCACCTGGAGGGAGCACAGTGAGAGTGGTGGTTCCCTTGGATTTCTCTCAAGGTGCCGAGTGGGGGTTATGGCTTCATATAATTCCACATAAGAGTCAGGGGAGTCTCAGAGGGGGAACTGCCTCTCCTTGGGGCCCAAGGCAGTCACACGCAGTCTGCTGAGTTTGAAAAGGCCTGAGGCTGGGCAAGATTGCAAATTAGAGAGAATCTTTGATGTAGGAACCAGAAATCAGGATTCCAGTCCTAGCTCTGCCTTTAATTGCTATGTAAGTGAGGTCTAATCACTCAGCCTTTTCTGGGAGTTGGTTTCCTTATCTGTAGAGTAGGATAATTAGTCCTGCCCTATCTTCCTCAAAGAAATGAGTAGTAAATGAGAACATTAATGAATGTGAAAGAACTTTGAACATAGTGTAAAGCACAAGAGAAAGACATTATTATCACTGCCACAAGTGAAATCCACTGACTCACTAGCCCCACAGTGCTCTCTATAGCAAACACAAACTCCTCACCCAGGCTTCTAAGTCATTCTCTTGACTAGACTCTATGAGGCGTTATTACAAACTAGAGGCCTGGTGCATAAATTTTTTGCACGGGGGGGGGGGGGGGGGGGGGGAGAAGGGGTAAGGGGTTGGGCATGCGGCCCTCAGCCTGGCCTGCGCCCTTGCAGTCCTAGAGCCCTGTGATCAGTCGCCCCAAAGAGGTAGCCCCTGCCCACCCAGCACCCAGCCAGGGCTCCACATTGGATCACCTCCTCCAGAAACAGAAAAATTGTAGGTAACAATTTACAAACAAATGGCCATAGTGCTGCAGCCAGGTAGCCTGGGCTCTCTCTTTGAGATGACTGCAGAGCCCCTACCTCCCAATTGATCGCCCTGCTGGCCAGTGGCCTGGGCCTCCCTCTGCCAGGAGATCATGGGGCAATGACCGGGGGCGGGGGGAGGGGAATCAATTGCATCCCACCTGCCTTGGCTGGCCTGGCACAAGTGCATGTCACAGCGTGGTTATCTGGATGGTCCTTCTGCTGTTCAGCCGTTCAGTGGATTTGCATATTATGCTTTTATTATTAAAGATTATTAAAGACTAGTGGCCCAGTGCATGAAATTCGTGCACATTAAAAGGGGATTAATTAGAGAAAATATTTTAGTATTGCTATTTGCTCTTTCTCTATAATAGAAGTGTCAGAGATTAAAGAAAATTAGTAAACTGTATATGAAAACCTTCCTCCTGTCAGAGTCTGGGGTGCACATGGAACCCAGAGTCAAGTCTTCAACCACCCACGTGCGCCTCAAAATTGCTCGAGACCCAAACCTGGACTGCCCCCCTTCATTGGGCTAGATCCAGACCCATCCGGTCCCACCCTGTCAAGCCCTGCCAGGTGGGGGGTGCAGCTTCAGATCCCCTGGGTGCCAGGGCAGGGGGGCACAGCCTGAGGTCCCCCATCAAGCCCTGCTGGGCAGAGGGAGTGGCCTGTGATCCTCCAGCCTGGCGCCGGGGCAGGGGGCACAGCCTGAGGTCCCCTGGCCCAGAACCAGGGTGGAGGGCACACCTTAAGGGCCCCATCAAGTCCCGCTGGGTGGGGGGCACAGCCTCAGGTCCCCTGGCCTGAGGTCCCCCAGCCTTGCACCAGGGAAGAGAGTGCAGCCTGAGTTCCTCTGGCCTGGTGCCAGGGCGGGGGGAGCAGCCTGAGGTCCCCTATCAAGCCCCATGCAGGAGGTGGGTGGGCGCACAGCCTCAGGTCCCTGCTGATTGCTCCTTAAGGCTCATTATGGGAACTTAGCCTCAGCTGTGGGTGCAAATTGACCGGAGTGACGGTCAATTTGCTTATTCCCTATTAATTATATAGGATGTCTCACCTGTACTCTGCTCCAACTAAGCTATTTTTTTATGTTTTCTGTAGTTTGTTTCTAGTTTTCCTCCCAACTCTTTTCTTTAGCTCCCTTCACAGCCTCATCCTGTCTCTTTTTTTTTTCTTTTTTTTTTATTACATAAAGTTTTACAAAGATTGGTATATATATCTCTTTTTTCCCCTGCCCTTCCACCCGCCTCCCCTAACCCCCAGTGTTTTGTGTCCGTTATTTATGCTTAAATGCATGCACCAAAGTCCCTTGGCTGATCTGTTACCCACCCCCCCCTCCACTGTTCCTGTCCTTGTTGCTGTAATTAGACAGTCTGTATGATGTCTCTTAAAGCTGGTTCCTAAGAGCACTTCACTCAGTGATTTCTCACTCAAAATAGTCCTTGGAAGATGCCATCCACTGCTGTGGCATTAACTCCATCCATGCGATGATATAGATTGTATGTATATACAACCTCGCTTTTTACTCCCCCATGATAGCACACTTTCCTCCCAGTGGAAGTTAGACAAGGTATGTTCTCCCCTCCTTCCTTGTCCTTCACTGCACACTCCAGGCTTCCTTAGCCATAGAGTCCTGTAGCATCTATCTCTCGATTCTCAGCAGCATTATCATTGCTGTTGCTTACCTTTCTGTCCAAATCACTGATAACTTGGATTATTGTCA
>PVJC01004402.1:0-31482 GCA_004026665.1 Murina feae
GGCTTGGTGCACAGTCTTGTAGTTAAGCCTTGATTGCTATTGGTATCACTAGGAGGAAATGATCTCCAGGCCAATTGACTGCAGGGACCTGCTGTGTCTATAGTCCTAAAATAAGTCTCGCTGCTATGCAGGAGACACCCTTATGGGGCAGAACTTGCTTCAGTGAGGTTTTGGTGCTCACTGAGTCTGCCTCTTAAGTGTGTCCCTTATGTATGTGAGGAGTTCAAATCTGGTATATGAGCACTGGGTACACTGGCTTCTGGATATCCAAGGAGGTACAAAGTCAGCTGCTGTGTGAGTCCACCCAGGAGGAGCTACAGCAATATTTACAGATTTCTCTTCTTTGTTTGGTTTAGCAGTTTTGGAGCTCTCTGACACAGCTGCAGTTTGTTAGGTTAGGCTGCAGGTGGACATGCGATTCATTTGTGCTGCTGCGCACAGCTTGGGTGAAGTTGTAAATTGAGTGGGCAGGTTCTCAGAGAATCACCAGGGTGGAGCAAACAGCAATGGCTGTACTCAGCAGTCGGTCTTGGCATCTCAGTGTCTTGGCGTCCCCAAGTCCTGTGCCCCCACAGCAACAATGATCCCTGAGAACAGCTCTGCAAAAACCCTCATTATCCAACCCGATGCCAGACAGCCCAGTTTCTCCCCATAGGAGTTTCTCCCCAGAGACTCGCCGGAAACAAGTTCAGAGTAGCCAGGAACTTGTATCTGTCTTCTGATTGAAAAAAAAAAAAACAACAAAAAAAACTATACACCCAGGTGCTGCCATCATTTCATACCTCTGTTCTTGGCACCTCTGCACCTTCCACCCAGTCTCAATGTGCTTTTCTCTTTCTTTATAGTTGTAGAACTTCCACTCAGTCAGCTTTTCCCTGGTTCTGGATGATGGCTGTTTTGTCTTAGTTGTAGTTTTAATGTGCTTGAGGGAGGCAGCAGGTTATAGGTGTATATACCTTATGCTGACATCTTGGTTCTCCTAATTTTATAGATATTAACTAGATTGGTTTGGTTGGCCTCATCATTAACTCAGTCTCCCAAAATTGAATGCTTGGAGTGATTCTTAGCTTAAATTTAAAGTGAAATAATGGGAGGTATAGGTATAAAAATGAATGCATATATATTTACAGTTAATCTGGTGTCCATCATGTCATAGGTACTTCCTATATTTTATCTCTTTTATTTTTCAATACAACAATACTTCTGTATTAGGTATTAGTGTATGACTTCTACAGATAGGGGCATGAATTTAAAACATTAAATTAAAATGTGCATTTGCTAACTCCTAGCTGATATTGTTTCCACCATATCAGGAAAGGGATTGGTTTCTAGGTTAAAGAATTTTTCCTTTGTCCTAAAATAAGTGGAAAGCACATATTTCCATAATTAAATCTTAGATTGAGAAAGATAATTCTAACAGACTTCCCTGTGAATAATGGCAGAGAATCAGGGATGATCAGATAAAAGTTCATTCTAATAGACAAGGCAGAGATAATTATGCTAAACAAAACAGCATATAATTCTCTTTGCAGAAAGTGTAATGGAGATATATTAAGAGTGAGCTTTAAAATAAAATAGGTGGACCCTAACCAGTTTGGCTCAGTGGATAGAGCGACAGCCTGTGGACTGAAGGGTCCCAGGTTTGATCCAGTTGGGGTCATGTACCTTGGTTGCAGGCACATCCCCAATAGGAGGTGTGCAGGAGGCAGCTGATCGATGTTTCTCTCTCATCAATGTTTCTTACTCTCTATCCCTCTCCCTTCTTCTCTGTAAAAAGTCAGTAAAATATATTTAAAAAGAAAATAGGCGAAGAAGGGAGATATTTTATGGAATTAGCACCTTTTATATGCATATATTTTATGTACATTATGCCACTTGAATGTTCTCAGTAACTCTTTTCCTTTATTTGCTCAGTCAACAAATGTTTGTGATGTACTGTAATTAGCAGGAGTTATGATAGTGAATTTAAAAACATAGTCTCTGCTGTCAAGAAGTTAATAGTCTAAAATCTTAGGGTATTATGTTTCATTTATAAATATGGAAAGATCAAGTCAATGGGATTACATTCTCCAAATTCACAATGTCTTCACCTTACATTGCCATTTCCCAGGCTTCTGACCCCATTTTTCACATCTATACCAACAGAGACCAGGTTATCCACTTATTTTTGGTAAATCATTGTTACATATGGCTTCAAGGAGTCATGCCAACAGACAATTAGGACTTGTTCCATGTGTTGTCAGAGAACTAAATATTAGTTTATGAATGAGTAGACTCAGGACAATAAATTCTTTTTTTCTAGTCTGATATTCGGCTTCATGTTCTAGTCCAACTCTAAGGTTCACTCACACATATGTTCCCCTGGTTCTAGTCAGTACAGCATAGCCAAGTACTAAAATTTAGTTGGTATGTCAGCTATTTCTTACTGGAGAAGAGACTTGATTTTACTTCAGCTGTGCTAACACATGACACTTCTTCTGAAGTCAGTGAGGAGAGCTTTGGAAGATCTAGAAGAAAACAAGTATCATCACAAGAAGCTTCTGCTTCATCTGAAGTCACTGGACAATTTCCAGTCAAGAAGCTGTTGATTGCTTGATGAAGTGAGTCTCCTATTAATACATAAGAATTAGAGAATTTGGGATTTCAGTATTTTCAGGCTCATCTAACAAAAAGGGCCATTGTAGATTTCCTGGTTCTTTTCCTATCAAGGATCTGAATTTAACAAATGACCTGTTAAAACAGTCTCTTTTTCAGTTTTATCATGAGTATGATGTTATCTTGGGCTGATTTTCAGCACAGTCTGTCATTCAGGATATGAGAACCTGTTTAAAACTCTAGAGGATAGTCTCTCTGCCTTTTAGATTCTACCTTTGAATGGATAAATGGCTGACCTGAAACTTTTTTGTCCTTCCCCTATCCCCTAGATTTCCAGTTTCAATAATAGAAACCAGCCTACTCAACTATTCTTAAAATTTGTGATAATCTTAATAATAACGAAGCCACTACCTGTAAGGTGGCTTTCATAACCCCAAATATCACTTGTGGTGGGGTCCAACTTATGTGTAAAATGGGGCTTGAAACCTAGATAATCTTATTAACCAATTAGCAATTAGAGGCCTAGTGCATGAAATTTGTGCACTGCGGCGGCGGGGGGTGGGGGGAGAGGGGCTCAGCCCAGCCTGCCCCCTCTCACAGTCTGGGATCCCTCAGTGGATGTCATACTGATGGCCACAGTCTGGCAGCACAGGCTCAGAGCAAGTGCCGTGTGTGTGTGTGTGTGTGTGTGTGTGTGTCTGATGGGGGCCTGCCCCCAGCCACACCGTGGAGGCTTGGAGCAGGCACCCTTCTGTGTTGATCTCTCAGGCTCCTGGCCTCACCTGCATGTTGTTCTCTCCCTTGAGCTGTGACCAGGGCTGGGTGCTGCCTGCCAGCCACACTTGCCTGCTCCAGGATCACCGTGGTGACTAAGGAGCAAGCCCTGTTGCTTGCTGCCTGCGGGCTACACTTGCCTGCTCGCAATCCAGATGGCAGCAGGCAACTGGGAGGCAGCTCTGCTGCAGGAGCCTGTATGCTGGCAGTGCCTGCTCAAAATCCAGATGACAGCAGGCAACCTGGAAGCGACCCTTCTGCTGGGGTCTGACCACTGGCAGTGCCTGCTCACGATCTGGATGGCAGCAGGTGACCAGGAGCCGGCCCTACTGTTGGGGCCTGCCTGCTGGTGGTGCTTGCCTGCTGGAGGGAAGCTGCCCTCAGGTTGCCAAGGCAATGCCTGCTGAGCTTATGTTGCCAGGATAACACCGCCAGTGTCCTGCCCCACCACTATGGGTGCCTCCATATTTGTCATGGAGTGATGGTTAATTTACATATTACTCTTTTATTAATAGGATGGCACCCCAATAAATTTAATAATAAAGTAATTCAAAGAAAAACATTATTCAATTCTGGAATAATAAAATAATATTAGAATATAAAAAGTAAATCAGATTTTTTTAAAAATATATATTTTATTGGTTTTTTTACAGAGAGGAAGAGAGAGGTTTAGAGAGTTAGAAACATTAGTGAGAGAGAAACATTGATCAGCTGCCACCTGCACACCCCCTACCAGGCATGTGCCTGCAACCAAGGTACATGCCCTTGACCAGAATCGAACCGGGACCCTTCAGTCCACAGGCCGATGCTCTATCCACTGAGCCAAACCAGTCAGAGCAGTAAATCAGATTTAAATTTTCCTCTTAATCAATTTGGAACCCTCTAAAGATTTATTGTCTTTTCCTCACCTTAGTGGAAACCCCTTCTCCGGACCTCTTGTACATTCAGTGTCACCCTTTTCTTTTCCTCCATTGACCCTACTGCTGAGAATGGGTCTGTTACTTACAGTTCAGGATAAAGTGTGAATAAAATTTAACTACCTCAAATTTTATAGAGCATCAAGTCAACAGAATAGAGTGATTTTTGAGAAATTCCATGCATCACCCACAAGAGTTTAGGCATATATTTGGTAACTTATCTCTGAAATATTATTACTATTTTATTTATAGAATTTCAGCACTCTTTAAAGCCAGGACTCCAAATTTTGCTTGAGGGTAAGAAACATATTAGGTGTCTTCTAATTATCTCCATGGCTGTAAAGATTCCATGTGCACCTCTAAATAGCCATAAGAATTTCTGAAACTCAAAAAAAGTGATTTCTAGCTTTTAGAAAAGGACTTTTCTGTTTTCAGCCTCTGTAGACACTGGTCCCCAAGTCCTTCCACAAAGATAGGCTCACTGCTATATGGTGATTTTATTAATTTGCCACTGGGAACTTTTTAAGCAATGAAAACTGGTTGTATTTGGTATGCATTTATTTAACACACATGTATCATTTGAAAGTAAATCTTTGTAATAAAAATAAAATATATTTTCTGTAGATATGAGGGAAGCAAATTAACCTTTTGGCCAATGTGCTTGGAGTGGTACTTTCTTGGGGTTCAGGGTTTCCCAAACTGAGGCATAGTAGAGAAAGCTTATTAGTGGGAAGGAATTGAGCTGAGAATATAAGAAGGCTGGATGGAATGCCAGTTCCTTACACACTTCTCATCCTGTCAACTCATTAGTGGTCTCAAATCATTTCAGCAACTTTCCCCCTTCCTTTCCTGACAGCTCAACACTGCTTTCCTTCCTTGGATATATTACCTTAGGATTTTAAGCAGGAAACAGAGAAAATAAGAACAAAAGTAAGGTGGGAAGTGGGTGACCTCACTAGCTAAAAGCTACTTTTTTCTAAATTACTTTCCTTTTTCCTGTTTTCTTTTCAGGGCTTCTGTTCACAAAAGAGCTTTTCATTCTTGAGCAATATCTGTTTGATGCTGATGCTATTCATTATTACAAATAATTTGAATCTTCTGCTTTCTGCTGTTTGGTATTTTTCTTCTACACCTGAGGACTAGATATGTTCTCAACCATTTCCTTCTTGGAAATACTGCTTAGAAAGCAGAAGTAACTTAACACTTGGAATTTAATCTTCTGCGTTCTTCCAAGGCAATACCTGGCTCATTACTGCCTGTTTTATACAGACTTTGGAATGGTGGGTTGAGCAAGTTAGAAGAGGTAGGTAGGTATCTAAAAGCTAAATTATCCCATTGTAATTGGTTTGCTCCAAGTAAATCAAAGCCTTGGGCACAGAGGCAAACACACTATTGGCCTCTGCCTTGTTTTAGGAGATCAACCTTCAGGAACAAAATTGTCAAGGAAGAAACAAATGAAAGTTTTAGAAACAGAACTTTAAATCAATTAGGAAAAACTAGCAAATGAGCAAATGGGTTCACCCCATTAAATAAAGAATATACTGGACCTTGGAAAAATCAGACACCCATTGAAGGAGTGACATTTTCTCTGGCCCATCCACTTTCTTTGTGTCTGTGTATGTGTGGAGGGGGGAGTGTTAATGAGAAGTATAGGTTAACAGGGCCAAACCCAGATAATATCTATTAGCTGAATAAATACACCTGGATTTTTGTTAGAAAGATGGGGATGAAAATTTTTGATAGATTGGGGGAACAATATAAAGGTAGTAAGAGGATTTTTGAATGGGAATATGTAAATTCTGCTTTTAACCATTTTCAATAGCAATTTCTTAAGTCAATTGAGGTATTTCAAAATGCTATTTTCCACTAACTTTGCAAATGGTAATCTAAAATTTGATGATGTTAAAAGTGTATTGTCACCTGGAAACTAGTTGAATAGAAAGTGATACCATTAAAATGAGATACTCTAGGAACAGTAATAGATTCAAAATCCCTTCAGGAACTCATTCTCTTTAGGCAAAGCCATAAACTGCATGCTAGATAGACCCATTTATTAGTCACCATTAAACAAAGGAAAGGGAAATTGAAATGTAGTTTGGATTACAGGTATAAGGAAAACAGAAGAGAAAGCTCTCCTACTCCCTTTGCAGTTTGAATTTTTTGCTGTTTCAGGCTCATAGAGTTTTGAGAAATTAAGTGCTATCTATTTTAGGGGAAGTAAACTAAACTCAAAATTGTACTTATAAGTTAATAACCATATATTTGTTACTTGATATAAAAATATTTATCTGAAACCTATTTTTATTTATTTGTACAATGAGTACAGTGAAGGTGTGCCTAAGTTCAGTAGCTAAATGAATTTACTAGTTGTATGACTTTAGGCAAATGGTAATGTCTCTTGGAACTCTTTTCTTGTCCTACATAATGAGTACTGTAATAAGTTGCTCTTAAGTTTGTTGACAAGGTTGTAAGAAGATTCTAAGACAGTATATGAAAAGATTTTGCACATATAACTTCAGTCAATATCATCCCTGAGAAACTGTATTTAATTTTAAAGTTGTAAACTTTAAAGTGAAAAGGAAAATGGGGGGGCTTGCAACCTAATTCAGTACCTGGATAAAACTGTAGTATTACTTCCACACTCTGACTGACATGGGCAGAGCTGCAGAACCTAACCCCAGAGCCCTGCCAAAGCTGACTCAGGTGGAGCTGCTGACCATTCCCCCAAGGCACCCTCCAATACTGACTTAGGAGGAGCTGCAGGACCCTCAGGGGCCCGCTACAGGAGGAGATACATAGGTCAGAGCTTCCCAATGAGTTCAGTTCAGGCTTTGGATCTGGAATTCCCCTGGACTAGCAGATCTGTGAAATAAAGGTTAAACTTTCCTCCCTCAGAGACCTGGCTGATCATTCTCCAGTGCATTCTGCCACAATAAAAGTACAAAGAAAATACAAGAAAAGATAAAAATTCTCCAAAAATTTCAGTTGCACTATAGACCAATAAAACATCAAAATGATTGCTCTTGTTAATAATAAATTTTAGAGGTACTTGAATGACTCACCATGTATTTGAAATATTTTATTTTTGTATATTCCAATGAGTTCATAGTCATTTGCAAGTAATTTCAAATATATATGTTTTTGAAGGGAATAGGCAAATAGAAACACATTCTTTTTTTTTTTTCTTGTTGTTAAAAGAGGACCTTTTACACAGGGCTTAGTAATTTCCATCTGGTGTTAGAAAGAATTGAAGAAGAGCAGAATATGTCACCACAACTATGCCTCTTTGGCATTAGGATTATGTTGAATTGATCACTTTTTTAAGAAACAACAGACATAGGAAAAATTCTTAAAATGAATAGCAAGGTATTCTTTCGTAAGAGATACTTACATTTATAAGGGAAATCTTCATTCATAAATGTGACTCCTCTCCATATCAGGAAGAGGAAGATTACTAAAGTTCTAGAAACTCTTATCAGTGGAGAAGGCTTGGACTTAAATCTGCATAACAACCATATTCTTATTTACTGTGGTTTCCTGGTAACCTCCCATAACTGGCCTTCCTGATTGACAGCTTAATTTTTTTTCTTTATTGATGAAGGTATTACATACATGTTGTTATCCCCCCAGTGGCCCCCAACACACCACCTCCCCTAGTGTCTGTGTCCATTGATTAGGCTTATGTGCACGCATACAAGTCCTTTGGGTGATCTCTTCCCCTTCCCCCTACCCTCCCACTTTCCCTCTGAGGTTTGAAGGTCTGATCAATGTTTCTTTGTCTCTGTTTTTGGTCATCAGTTTATGTGGTTCATTATATTCTACAAATGAGTGAGATCATGTGATATAACAACTTTTTTATTAAATTTCCCTGCATATCTTGTATATCTCCCATGCATATAGGAGACCTACATGTTATTAAACTTCTACTTGTTTTTAAACATCTGCATATTTGCTGATATATTTTTAGATAAATGTTTTATGTAGTATATTATTACTGTGTCTTCCTTTTAAAAGAAACAAGTAACAGGATTTACTAAAATTGAAATTAAGTTAGATTGTGAAGGTGTTTCCTTTGAAATACTTTCAAAGTTAGGAACAGATTGCAAAGATATCACAGAGATTACCCTTGACACAGTTTTACTTAATATTAGCACCTTACATAATCAAAATGAAGAAATTAATATTTGTATAATGCTATTAATGAAAGAACAGACTTTATTTGGATTTTACCAGTTTTTGTGCTAATAACCTTTTTCTATTCCAAGGTTTAATTCAGATACCACTTTGCATTTAGTTGTTATGTGTGCTTCCTCTCTATACATCTGTGAAAGTTTGTTTTTTCATAGCATTGACACTTTTTTTTAGAATTTTTAGGAGCCCCTCAATTTGATTTTCGTTTTTCCTCATGAAAATATACTAAACATGAGATCATATGACTTTTCTGGCACTAGTTTACCTCAGAAGTCATCCTAGCCTCCCCATTTTTCCTTTGCTTATTTGTAGCATTTTATCTGTTAAATGCCAATGAGAAATCAACTCAAAATGTCTATCATTTGTCCCCACTCAACCTACCCTCCCAACCCAGTTTAAACATAGAGCAATCCAGGCTTTCTATTTTATCAGTTGGTATAGTATTTGTTTGTCCTTATCCTTATACAAATTCCACATGGTTTAAATAAAAATTTATAAAAAGTTTGTTATCTGATAAGATAGACTTGCCTTTTCATTATTTTAGCTTTATGAATTTAAAGAACACTTTTTAAGCTTTATGAGAAACCCAATTTAGATTTTGATAAGATTAAATTTATAAATATTTTTATCTTTATTGTATAACTTGCACATTCATTAATATATTATTTTCCCACACTTTAAGTATTCCTTGATGTTCTTCCATAATATTTTCTAAAATTTTCAATTGATGTGTCTCTTACACATCAATGTTTCTCTTACCACCTGTCTCTTTCCCTCCTACTTTCTCTAAAAATAAATGAAAAATAGCCTCAGGTGAATATTAACAAACAAAAAAGAAATGTAGTGTGTTATATAAAAGAATTATTTGGAAAAAAAAGAAAAAAAAAGAATTATTTGATTAATTTTGCTTGCTCTACTGCTGAAAAGAAAAAGAAGTTCAACTAGGTAGACAAAGACTTTAATATATCTTGTCTTAGATTTGAGGAGTTAATATTAAAATAAATATTTACATAAAATATTGGTGATTTTACAATTCCTAACTTAAAAGTAAAACACAAATTTTTTAGAATGCTGGCTTGTTTGACCATCTATATATATAAAAAGCCAGTGATCAGAACGCAATAACAACCATAATGACCAATCACTATGACGACAACTGTGGCCAGCGAATTGGCCCAATTGGGGGGTGGGGCTGGCAGGCAAACCTCCCACAGCCCCTCCCCTAGCCAGTCAAACTCCCACCATCTCCTCCTCCTGACAGGCCCAGCCCTGATCTGCTGATTGGGGCCAGCCGTACCCCACCTGTGCACTAATTTGTGTCCTGGGCCTCTAGTCTATAGAGCAGACGTCCTTCCAGATAAATCAGGGCTGGGAGGGAAGCCCAGGTCCCAGGTGCTTGCCAACTGCTGGAGGAAAGCTCTGGTTCCGGTGCCAGAGGGAAGCTGGTGCCGGCAGCCAGGGGAAGGAAGGCCTACTCTTGCATGAATTTCGTGTATCAGACATCTAGTTTTTAATAACTGTGTAATATTTTGAAACTATAATTTGGTAATGCTTAGCTAAGGAAACAAAGTAGGCACAAATTTAATATTTTAAATAAGTGATAAATAATACATGTTCACATGAAGTAATGAAAAGAAGAAATTGGAATTAACTACATTACTTCACAGGAATATCCTTTTATAATGCAGAGGAAGCTTATAAGTTTTTGCATTCTTAAAGGTTCTTTAGTAAGAGATGTCAGTTGAAGGACCCAAGTCAACGGAAAATATAAGGTATCCACAGTCCTTTAGTGTAGTTGCATAGAAAAGGTTTTATAGTGCTTTAGCATACATTTGTTTACATGGAACAACCTAAGGCTTTAGTTTATTTCGTATGTCTGTGCACTTCTGGAAGTTTTAGATTTCAGGATTGCAAGCTCATATTATGATTAGTTGTTTTTTTTATTTGAGAATAATATAGCTTTGGTAAGTATGTAATGATGTGACTAACAGCTTTGTAAGGTGACAGTAGAGTAAAATAATGAATTTCAAAATCTTATAATGGTTACATATCTTACACAGTGATCATAACGTTCTAAAAAGCTCTTTGCTCCTTACCTCTTAAGGAAAATAACCTGTTATAAAATAATATTTAAATTTAAAATCAAGTCTGGAAATCTCAGTGAAAAGTAAGTTGCTAGACACAGCCCTATTTCTCTCATCATTGTGAATCTCTCCTTACAGAGATTGTGATCCAGGTGTGTTATTCCAAAATAAAGTGCTACTATTTTAATTTTTATTTACTTCTCTGACTCAGATTGAACCTAGTTCATATCCCTCTCATCTCATTTTGAGATACCCAATATTAGTGGTTTCTCAGAGCCTTTTCTGGAACAGGAACTTTGGAATTAGTAAGGAACAGGAAGAAATTTTGGAGAAAAACTTCAGTTATTCAGTCCATTATGGTTACTGATAAGCTGTTCATTGCTCAAGCCCATTTAATCTCTTATAAGGCAGCAACCCCATAATTCTCAATGCCCACTTTTTCACTGCCACATCAGGCTACTGGTCCTTGGCTGTGGCCTCCAAGGATAAAGGAATATAGTACTCAGACTACAGGTATTTATAAGTCACTCCCTCACAAGTACTTTCTGTTCTGTGGGTGTAGGAATTTTATGAAGGTATCTGCTTTTCTAAGAACCTCTTTCTTCTCCCTTACTCTTGGAATTCAGTTCCCTTTCTCTTTGTAGTTGGATCATTTCCTTCTCCCTAGAAATTTTAAAGATATTTTAGAGGCTTCCAGAACATCAAATACTCCTTTCAGGTTCTAGGAAAGCCCATATATCTAAGATGAAAAATGTGGCTGCTTTGAAGAGAAGGGAGGAATGAAAGAAAGAGGAAAAATGTTTTTTTTATGTGCAATAACAACAAGACAAAAATGAAAATTTCGGAAGGTTATTCTGCAAAGTTTCGTCACCAAACCATGGTTTGATTATTTTTGGTAAGTAATAAAAATCCATATTTTTAGGACTTAGGGGAATGTTTTTTCTAGAAACAATGTTAGCAATCAAGAAAAAAAAGATTCCTTGAATATTATGAAATAGCAAGGCAGAGGGTTTCACATTGCAGTTGAAAAAAAATATTGTTTTAGGCCGCTAAAGCTGTTACATAAAACAAAAATACCATAGATTGAGTGGCTTAAACAACATACATTTATTTCTCACAGGTTTGGGGGCTGGGGAGTACAAGGTCAAGGTGCTAACATTCATTGTCCAGGGGTGCTTCCTGGTTTATAGTCAACTGCCTTCTAGCTGTGTGCTCACAATGGTCTTTCCTCAATATGTGCTCCTGAAGAGAGCTCTCCCTTCTCCGTTCGAATAAGGACCATCCTGAGGGTACTGCCCTGATGACCTCATCTAAATGTAATAATTTCCCTAAGATACCACATTAAAGTATCATATCAAGGTTTCAACATAGGAATTTTAAGAGAACACAAACATTCTGTCCATAGTAATGCTCTATGGGAGCACTTTTATTTAACACTAGACGCCCGTGGTAGTTCTCCGTCACTTAGCTCCCTCCCTTTTCCACAGTCTCCACTGCCTCGGCTCCCTTCCCTTCTCCGAGGCTTCACTCCCTTCTGCAGCACTTGGCTTCCTTTTACGCTGTCTTCAGTCTTCCCTCTGTGCCTGTGTATGCAAACGGTAACTACCATCTTTGTTGGATTAATTTGCATATTGCTCTGATTGGCTGGTGGGCATAGCAGAGTGACACCAATTTGCATGTTACTCTCTTATAGGTATAAATACTGTTCTCAGATTTAATATCTTACATTTATCATCATAGCCATCTTGCTGTTCACCATCATTCTCTGTTGACCTATATTGTTTATGTGACATGGTTTGAATGGCTGAATCTTTATCACAGCATTCATCTCTTTTTTGCTGGAGTTATAATGAATTTCTGTATCTGCCAACTTGGCATTTCCCCTAATATACTTTGCCTTATTAGTCAAATTCATTAAGCCAAATACTGAACTTAGCCTCATGTTTTTCTCAAAATATCCCTTCTGACATTATTATTTTTCTGGTTTGGACCACTAATTACTTAGTCACTCATTCTCCAAATACAGTAATCTGGGAACTATTTCTGCGTTTTACCACATGTCAAGTACAGTCCTCAAGTATAGTGTACACTTGATTCTTCTTTTCTCTCCTTACTAACTACTGATATCACTTCTTATTAGGTTCCTATTATCTCATGTCTAGATCATTGCCCTTGTCTTTTTACTTTTCTTCCTACCCCACTCTAACAGAGAATATCTGTGGCCACTTGATTATTCCTCCTACAGCTTATCTTGGTTCACTTCACTCCCTGGCTTAAGATTGTTGTTTTTATTTATAACCCTAGCATAACAATTGCTTATGTCTGTCATTAGAGCCATATGATCTGGACTCATTTCTCTCCACTATTGAGCTACATCAATCGCACTGCCAAATATCCTTTTCTTACTTTTATTCCCCTTTCCTGGTATACTTTCAGAGCTCTTTTCTGCCTATCAAAATATTTCCATTCTTTTAGGCCCATTTTCATTCTCACCATTTTAATAACTTTTATTTTATTGGTTGGTTTGCATCTAAAGGAAGTTATAGTTTATCATTGTGATTCAAAATATGCAGATATGTGTGTATATTTTAACACAAGAACTACTATTTCAGAACCGACCAAGTTCTGGAGGTTACATTTCCTCTGATGAAGGGTCTATTAATTCTTAATAATCATCCACATTTCATACCAAGCAAGACCTCAGGAAATTTTTCAGATTTCTTCCATGGCTTTCTGGGACTATGTGAGAGATAAGATAGGGATGGTGCTGCCATTGTGTCTATTGTACTATGGCAGACTCATAATGGCATATATCCAAATGCCTAGCAGGAGGAAGTGAGAGAATAAGCCCAGTGTAAGAGTTAATGTCTTATGTGCCTCTTTAGATTCTTTTGGCCTCCCCTGCTTTCCAACCATTAGCTGCTTGCTTAACCTCAGTTACAGCAATGGCCTACCAATTCTATGCATGTTTGCTCAGTTCAGCTATCTATGGCTTACGACTGCCTGATAATTCAAAGCTCTTCGATCTATTGCCACTTGTGGACTTAGACAAAACACTGCACTACTGGGCACGAGATATTGTTTTTCAATAAGCTACCAAAGTAGCTGGATGTAAGTACAGGATAGCTGACTTTCTACAGAGAAAACAAAACTCTCTGCAGGTAAAGTTCTTCCCTCTGAAGAACTTTTCCAAGGTGGAGTTTTTCAGAGATGTCCCTCTTCACTGAGTGGACACCTTTGTTAAGAAAATAGCTCATTGTGAAGCAGTGGCCAACATGGAGACATGAAGCAACAAGATTAAGTTGCTTCTCACTCTTCCCTACCTCATGTGTTCTGTCTGTTACTCATAGACACTGAAATTACAGGTTACCAAGTTTTGTCGGTGTTCTGGTTCCAATTCTAATGTGGATTGGGAGTGGTTTCCCTCACAACCATTCTTGGGCAGCAATTGCCAATCACAAGCCCAAGTTGTTACCTGTACTTCTAACTAATCGACTATGAATGAGAGGTTCTCACAACTCTCTCTTTCCTTGTCGTGATTAATTTGCTAGAGCAGCTCACAAGTATTCAGAGAAATATCTTACGCACTAGATCACCAGTTTTATTACAGAACTAGGGGCCCAGTGCACAAAAATTTGTGCACTCAGGGGGTAGGGGAGATCCCTCAGCCCAGCCTGTGCCCTCTTGCAGTCTGGGACACCTCAGGGGAGATGTCCACCTGCTGGCATGCCTGGCCAGCTTGGGTGAGGGGCTGAGGGTCATTTTCAGGCTGCCCACAGCCCCTTCAGGGTTTGTGCACTGGGCGGTGGGAGGGCTGGTGAGTACAGGCCTGGACGTTTCCCACTGGAGGGCCCATGATTGCACACGCCTGGTGGGCCCCCACCACTGAGGGGACACACCTGGTGCAGAGCTGGGTGGCAAGCCAGGGGCGGACGCTGGTGCAGGATCCCTTGGTGGGGCCCTGCTGCTGAGCAAACACACCCAGGGTGGAGCTGGGCAGCAGACTGGTTTCGGATGCTCTGCACTGTGCAGCAGACACTCCTGCACACCCTGTGGAGGCCCCTGGGGGGCGGATGAAGGTAGCGGACCCTGGACCGGTGCTCCTGCATGCCCCCAAGGAGGCCCCCAGGTCAGAGCCAGGCAGCTGACCCAGGACGGGCACTCCTGGACACCCCAAGGAGGCCCCTAGGGGGCAAAGCCAGGCAGTGGACCCAGGACAGGCGCTCCTGGATGCCCTATGGAGGCTCCCGGGGGGTGGAGCCAGGCAGTGGACCTGGGACCGGAGCTCCTGGATGCTCCGAGGAGGCCCCAGGCTGGACCCCCTCACACACTGAGCTGGCACACCTGGCACAGCTATGCTGGCCGCAGAGACTCCCAGTGCAGGGCCGCCCTGCCCTGCCTCCATCTTGGCTGGGTTAATTTGCATACAGCCACTCTGATTGGCTGGTGGGCATGGCCATGAGCAGAGGCTCAGCCAGCCTAGGCAGGCAGTTGCAAAAGAAACCTCTGGTTTGCTCTAGCTCCATGGCTGCTGACCTCCATCTTGGCTGAGCTAATTTGCATACAGCCACTCTGGTTGCCTGGGAGGCGTGGCTTGGCTGGTGGGCGTGGCTTAGGTGTCTCGGGTAATGGTCAATTTGCATATTACTCTTTTATTATATTAGAAGATATAACTCAGGGGCAGCCAAATAAAAGAAATGCATAAGGCAAGCAGGGTATGTGGGAAGAGGTGCAGAGCTTCCAAGTCCTCTTCAAGTGTGCCATTTTCCCCATATCTCCATGTGCACCAACCCAAAGCTCTCTGAATTCAGTCCTTTTGAGTTTTTATGGAGACTTCATTACATGGTCATAATTCATTGCCATTGACAGTTGATTAAACTACACATGTCCCCTGAGGTCCAGGGGATGGAATTGAAAGTTTCAACCCTCTAATTAGCTGGTTGGTTGCCCTGGCAACTAGCTCCCATCCATAGCTGTAGTCTGAAGGCTACCTAATTAACATAACAAAAGACATTTTTATTGCTCTCATCACTTAGAATATTCCATGGTTTTAGCAGCTCTGAGCAAGAAATAGGGACAAAGACCAAAGATATATTTCTTATTATAAAACACAATATCACACCAAGAAAGCATCAATATTTATTTCTCCCTCAGGATGGTTTTCTGGAATACCTTGGCTAAATCATCCATAACTTGAGTGCTGACTTTAGTTAGTGAGCTTTACTATTGCACTTCTGGGTCTAAAACCTGAAATAAAGGTCAGGTTCAGGCTCTACATTGAAGTGCAAACTCTCTTCTCCCAAATCCTCTTCAAGGCCCTCTCTACAATTCAGTAATTTTTTTCTTTCCTTCTCAGTTCTCTAATTGTTGTTTTTGTAGGTTAAACTTATGATTTTTTTAAAAAAAAGTAAAATCTGGGTCTTGCAAATTATTTGGGAGAAGAGCTTTTGAAAATCTATTTGGAAGGTCAAGTTCAAGCAATTAAATAATTTTTTTAATCTGGACAGTGCCTTTTTTCTTCTTGATCAATGGATACTGGCTCCGTATGTTCAGAGATCACATAGTAGCAATACAATTTTCTGGAAATTAATAATCTTATTCAGTGGAAATCACCCAATAGAGGAATGAAAAAAATACATTGTTAACATATTTCACAGTTAAAAATTACTGAAACATATCTATCTGTTATTAACCTAAAAATAAAAACCCAAAATGAGAGGCAACCAATGTTTATGTCGGGTCAAAGGGAATTGCATTTCATGAAGCACAGATTCAGGAGGAAACCCAAGTAGTGTACCAATTATAGGAGGATGGCAGAAGGGCAAGCCTTTTTTGTTTTGTTTGTTTTCTATTTGTGTGTGTATGTGTGTGTGTTTAACGAGGAAATGAAGGGAATAATTCCATGAATAGAAGAATAATTGTCTATTGGTGCTGACAAGTGAGTTACTCCTTTGCTATAAAAGGCTGATTACTGATTCTGTTTTTTAGAAAGAAAGTCTATTATCACTAGTCCTTGTGGATAGGATGTTTGTTTTGCTGATTACTTTCCAAACCACTGTTTGTAAAATAATGTTGGTTGGCCTAGTTCATAGGTTATGTTGCTCAGTTCAAATATTTCAAAGTTTCGAGTAGGGGTCTTTCTATGGTATGGCAGTATCAAGACCACTTTGAAATGGATACGCTCACTAATTTCAACATTTCACACTAAATATTTTTATTTTAGCATAGATATGTCACTATCTAATGTTAGTGTCATTTTGTTTGTGAAGAGCAAATATAGTTTTAGCTACATGATAGTTTCATGTGCTTTTTTTGCATTTTTTTTACATTATCCATGTTTATAAGGTTTCATACTATTTTAAATGAGAAAAATTAATCTCGGTTTAATGTTCAAAATATTATCCTTCTACACAAGTTATATATTTGACTTGAGATCTAAATTGTAATTTCTTGAGCAGGATCTGTCTTATATGATTGAACTTCTTGACATCACTAAATAGGTGTCATGTATATAATAGTTTTGTTGTATATTCAATAAATATTATAGAACTAGAGGCCCAGTGCATGAGATTCTGCACTTGGGGGTCCCTCAGCCTGGCCTGTGTCTTCTCCCAGTCCAGGAGCCCTTGGGGGATGTCCAACTGCTGGCCATCAGTGGGACATAGCTAGTGTTCCTGCAGAGGCAGGAGAGGCTCTTGCCACTGCTGTGGTCGCCAGACATAAACCTGGCTTCTGGCTGAGTGGCACTCTCCCTGTAGGAGTGCACTAACCATCAGGGGTCAGCGCCTGCATTGAGTGTGTGCCCCCTGGTGGTCAATGCATGTCATAGTAATCAGTTGTTCTGCTGTTTGGTTGATTTGCATATTAGACTTTTATTATATAGGATGATAGTATATGATACCAAATCAATAGTTTTTGTCATCTTCATTGTATAGTAGTGCAAAATAAAAATTCACTACTTCAATAAACATGTAATAAAATATGTAATAAAAGAGTAATATGCAAATTGACCCTCACTCCATTACATCCACAAGCCACCCCCACAAGCCACACTCACCAACCAATCAGGAGTAAATATGCAAATTAACTCAACTAAGATGGCCGCAGCCACAGAGCTGGAGTTGCCCCGGGCAATGGAGGAAGCCAGGGCCCTGAGCTCTAGTCAAGGCTACAAAGTTTCAATTATAGAAGATAAACAAACCCCAGATACCTGCAGGGGCTGGGACCTTGGGTTGCCCCTGGGGAACAAGGCAACAAAGTTTCAATTATAGAAGTTAAATAAATCCCAGATACCTGTTTCCAGCCAGGCACCCAGAAGGGACCCAAACCCTGAAGGGGCTGTGGGCAGCCTGAAACGACCATTAGCCCCTTACCCAGGCTGGCCTGGCATGCCAACAGGTGGACATCCCCTTAGAGTCCCAGACTGCGAGAGGGCACAGGCTGGGCTGAGGGAACCCTTGAGTGTACAAATTTTTGTGCAACAGGCCTCTAGTGTAATGTAAACTTTAGTGCAGCTAAAATAAAAAATAATTAATTTTTCTGCCCAGTTTTAAAAAATTACTTATTGAGGTGACTTTAGTTAATAAAATTATATAGGTTTCAAGTGTATAATTCTATAATACATCATCTTCTGAATATTGTATTGTGTGTTCACCGCCCAAAGTCAAGTCTCCTTCCATCACCATTTATCTCTCCTTTACCTTTTCCTACCTCCCCCTACCATCCTTTCTCACTGGTAAACAACATACAGTTGTCTATGTCTGTGAATGATTGTTTTCTTTCTTAACCCTTCACCTTGTTTCACCCACACAGTCACACTCTTCACTGACAGATATTCTGTTCTCTGTATCTGTGAGTCTATGCTATTTTCCTTATTAGTTTACTTTGTTCATTATATTCCACATGTAAATGGAAAAAATATGGTATTTATCTTTCTCTGACTAGATTATTTCACTTAGCATAATACTTTCTATGTCATCTATGCTGTCCATTCTTGATGTCGAGTTTTATAAATTCTTTATAAATTTTGGATATTAACCCCTTATCAGATGAATCATTGGCAAATATGTACTTCCATTCAGTGGGTTGTCTTTTCATTTTGTTGATGGTCTCCTTTAGTGTGCAAAAACTTTTTAGTTTCAGGTAGTCCTATTTGTTTATTTTTCTTTTATTTCCCTTGTCTGAGGAGCTATATCAGAAAAAATTATTGTGACAGAAAATATCTATAATTTTCCTGCCTATGTTTTCTTATACTATTTTTATGGTTTTTAGTCTTAACATTTAAGTCTTTAATTCATTTTTAATTTATTCTTGTGTATGATGTAAAAAGGTGATCTAGTTTCATTTTTTTGCACTTATCTGTCCAACTTACCCCAAAGCACTTATTGAATAGATTGTCTTGACCTATTGTATGTTCTTAATTTTTTTGTAAATTATTAATTGAGCCTTAAGGTGTAGGTTTATTTCTGGGCTCTCTATTTTCCACTGATTTATATGTCTGTTTTTATGTCAGTACCATTCTCTTTTCCTTACTATGTCCTTCTAATATAATGTGATATCAGGTCAGTGTGATTCCTCCAACTTCGTTCCTCTTTCTCATAATTGTTGTGGCTACTCGGGGTCTTTTGTGGTTCCACATAAATTTTTGGGTTATTTGTTCTAATTGGTATCTTAATAGTAGTTGTGTTGAGTCTATGGATTGCTTTGGGTAGTATGGACAGTTTAATAATGTTAATTCTTCTTACCTATAAACATGATATATGCTTCCATTTATTTGTATCTTCAGTTTTTTTCTTCAGTGTCTTATAATTTTTTTGAGTATGCCTTTTACATCCTTGGTTAAATTCTTTCTGGTATTTTATTTCTTGATGCAATTATAAATGGTATTTTTTTTTTTAGTTTCCCTTTCTGATAGTTAATTATTAGTGTATAGAAATGCAACTGATTTCTGGATATTTGATTCCTGCTCCTTTAATGAATTCATTTATCAGTTCTAGTAGTTTTTTTAGTGGAGTCTTTAGAGTTCTCTGTGTACAGTATCATGTCATCTGCACATAATGATAGTTTTACTTCTTTTCAATTTTGATGCCTTCCTCTCCCTATTTTCTTATCTAATTGGCTGTGGCTTGGACTTTCAGTTCTATGTTGAAGAAGAGTGATACAAGCAGACATTCCTGATTTTTCCCCCTGATCTTAAGGGAAACATTTTTAGCGCACATTGAGTATGATGTTGACTGTGAGTTTGTTACATATGATCTTTATTATGTTGATGTATATTCCTTCTATTCCCACTTTGCTGAGAGTTTTATCATAAAGGGGTGCTGGATTTTTATCAGATGATTTTTCTTCATCTATTAATATGATCATGTAGTTTTTATATTACATTTTGTTTATGTGGTGTATCACATTTATTGATTTTTGGATATTATGCAAACCTTGCATCCCCAGAATAAATCCAGTTGATCATGGTGTATGATCTTTTTAATGTATTGTTGGATAGGGTTTGATAATATTTTGCGTATTTTAGCATCTATGTTCATCAGGAATGTTGACCTACATTTTTTTTTTCCTTCGTAGTGTCTTTATCTGGTTTTGAAATTAGGATAATGCTGGCCTCATAAAAAGAGCCTGGAAGTGCTCCTTCCTCTTGAATTTTTTTGGAATAGTTTGAGGAGAATAGGTGTTAGTTCTTCTCTGAATAAATTCTATTTATTTCTACTCTGATCTTTATTATTTTCTAATATTCATTTTGGGCTTTTTATGATGTTTCTTTTCCAGTGTCTTTAAGTATAAAGTTAGGTTGTTTAGTTGAGAGTCTTGTTTCTTGAAATAGGCCTATAATATCATGAATCTCTCTTAGGACTGATTTTACTGTGTCCCATAGATTTTGGGTTGTTGTATTCTCATTTGTTTCAAGTTATCTTTTAATTTTTTCCTTGATCTCTTATTAATACATTCATTGTTTAGTGACATGTTATTTAGCCTCCATTTCTTTGTGTGTTTTTCAGTTTTTTTCTTGCAATTGATTTCTAGTTTCATACCATTATGGTCAATATGATTTAAGTCTTTTTTTAAATTTATCTTTATTGTTACAAGTATTACATATATTCCCTTTTTCCTTCTCATTGACCTCCTTCACCTCAGATCTGTACCCTTAAACACAGGCCTTACCACACTATTCAGTCTTTTTAAATTTACTGAGAATTGTTTTGTGTCCTAACATGTGGCCTATGCTAAAAAATGTCCGAGTGCAATTTAGTGATACATAAATTACATCCATTTGATCTATTGTGTCATTTAGGATCTCTGTTTCCTTGTTGATTTACTGTCTGGAAGATCTATCATTGATGTCAGTGGAATGTTAATGACTGTATGATTGTTGGTTTCTCCTTTTATGTCCATTGAGATTTATTTTAGGTATTTTGGTGCTCCTATACTGGCTGCATAAATGTTTACAAGGATTATATCCTTTTGTTGGGTTGCTCCCTTAATTATGTATCTAGAGGCTTGGTGCATAAATTCATGCACAAGAGGGGTCCCTCGGCCTGGACTGTGGGATTGGGCTGAAACCGGCTCTATGACATCCACTGAGGGGTCCTGGTTATGAGAGAGCACAGGCCAGAACAAGAGGCCCCATTTGGGTGCACGACTGGGGCTGGGGAGAGATGCAGGAGGCTGGCCAGCTGGGGAAGGACAGTGGGAGGAGGGTTCAGAGTGTGTCCGACCCATCTTGCTAAATCCAGATCGGCGGAACCCCAGCAGCAAACTAACCTACCAATCAGGGGTGTCTGCCCCCTAGTGGTTAGTGTAGGTCATATTGAGCACTTGAGCTGCCTTAGCATGTCATTAGCATATTATGCTTTGATTGGTTGAATGGCTGACCATTGGACCAGACACTTAGAATATTAGACTTTTATCATATAGAATTTCCTTCTTTGTCTTTTATTATAGTCTTTATTTTAAACTCTGTTTTGTCTGATTTAAGTATTGCTACCCCAGCTTATATTTTCATTCCCAAATGCATGAAATATCTTTTTCTATGCTTTTACTTTTAGACTGTATCTTTCATACTTAAGCGGTTTTTGTATACATTGCATATATGGTTCTTGTTTTCTTACCCAGTCATCAACCCTATGTCTCTTGGTTGGAACAGTTAAATCATTTATATTTAAAGTGATTATTGATAGATACATGTTTATTGTCATTTTATACTTTACTAGAGGCCCAGTGTGTGGGGTCCCTTGGCCTGGCCTGCAGGGTTTGGGGCTGAAATCGGCTCTCCAACATCCCCCAAGGGTTGCCCACAACCCTGGATTGAGTGAGGGCAGTTCTCAGTTGACACACACTGGAATCGGGCTCCCTCCTCTGTGATTCTAGGTTCATCACCAAAGAACTGCAGCTGCCAAGTTACCACAGCTTAGCAGTTCCTGTGTTGAGCATCTGCCCCCTGGTGGTCAGTGCACCAGTTGGACAGTCAGATGGTTTCTTAGGCCTTTATATATATAGATAACCATGTTCCTCTTGTTTCTTTTCTTTTTCTTAAAGAAGATCATTTTAATATTTCTTTTAAATACCTTAAATCAATAGTGCTTTATTCAGAAACCCATGGCTTTTTGGAGTCAATTTCCATGCAGTTGGGTTCTTGGAAGGAAAGAGGGAAAAATACATTTTTCCAGGAAGAAGAACAGAAGAAAGCTAGTCAGTTTAGTTTTTACAAATAAATTGTGAAAAATCTTCTCTGGTTTCCAAACCCTATCTGTCTTTCACTAAGTAATTTCCTGTGTATGCCTCATTATGCACCAGTTATCTAATTTAATAACAGAGTAATATTGAAATTGACCATTTCTTCCAGACACCTAAGCCATGCCCACCAGCCAATCAGAGCGGCTGTATGCAAATTAACCCAGCCAAGATGGAAGCCAGCACTCACGGACTTGGAGTAAACAGGCAGCTTCCATTGCAGCAGGAGTAGAACTGTTTGCCGGTCTTCTGGGTCCCTCTGTGCTCCAGGCAGCAACATATTTGCAACATTGTTTCAATTATAGAAGCCTCAGAGCTGAAGCAGACAGGAGGCTTTGTTACCTGCCTAGGCCTCGGCTTAAAGAAACAATGTATCAATTATAGAAGATAAATAAACCCCAGAAACCTGCTTCCAGCCAACCTTGCTGGGACATTGGGTTAATGGGAGCTGTGGGCAGCCTGAAAACCTGAAAACGCCCTTCAGCCTGTCACCAGGCTGGCCACACCCCAGTGGAGTGAGGGATCCCACTGGGGGGCTTGGCCAGCCTGCAGACAGCCATCAGCCCCTCACCCAGGCTGGCCAGGTACCCCAATAGGGGCCCAAAACCTGAAGGGACTGTGGGCAACCTGAAAGCCTGAAAACGCCCCTCAGCCCATCACCCAGGCTGGCCACACCCCAATGGGGTGAGGGACCCCTCTTGGGGGTTGGCCACGCTGCAAACAGCCATCAGCCCCTCACTCAGCATGGCCAGGTACCCCAGCAGGGGCCCAAAACCTGAAGGGACTGTGGGCAGCCTGAAAGCCTGCAAACAGCCCTCATGCCCACACCCAGGCTGGCCACACCCCAGTGGGGTGAGGGACCTCAGTGAGGGGCTTGGCCAGCCTGAAAACAGCCACCAGCCCCTGACCCAGCCTGGCCAGGCATACCAGCAGGTGGATATCCTCCAAGGGATCCCAGACTGTGAGAGGGCACAGGCCGGGCTGAGGGACCTCCCGAGTACACTAATTTTTGTGCACCAAGCTCCTAGTATTGGATAATTGTTGCTAAGGTAAAGCTGTAACCAGTACTTCAGTAAAGAGAGTTTAATTTTGCTTTTCTGATAAAGGAAATGTAATATTTATTCTAAAACTTGGGAATGATTTTAACAACAGAACCAACAAGAGAGCACAGATTTTTCTTTCCTCCACTTGCCATCAGTTCCATGGGATGGAGATAGATGATCCAATTTCTTCATGATTATCATGAGTCTCTATCTTTCTTCCCATACCCCAGTATTTTGCAATAAGTTGCAACTGATTTGCTTAAGGCCCAGTCAAGAGTAGCAATATACTTAGAAGTGTTATCTGCTCTACCCTAATCATACTTTGGGCTATATAAGCAACAGTGAAGGAAAATTAGGTGGAATTAGTGTTTATTGCTTTGATCTCAAATCATGGGGTGAATACTTTTATCTAACTTATTTTCTTGAACCCATGAATGATTGTTTATTGTGTGTTTATCTGTGTTTGTGGTGGGATGGCTATAAGTGGAAGGGCCCTGAGATGGGAATCAATGGTGATGCTGTTTATGCAGAGTTATCCAGACCTGACCCAACACCCTAACCATCTTGCTCCTCATATTTGTGCAATGCAACAGAAAAGGAGATCTGCTCATAAGGTAAATTATTCTTACAGATGTTCTTAACTGATGTCATAGGAATAAAACAGATGCTCAAAAATGGATCAACAAGACACTTTACTTCTGCAGAAGGGTGCAATGAACCAGCAATATGGTGAGCAAGCACAAAGAATGGGACATCTATTCTCCTTTTTATCCCTGATGTGTTACTGTACCGTACCCTGATAAGTTTAAGGGTGTGATTTCACAATCTGGCATGAATGTCTAACCTGAGGAGGTTGGCACAAAAGGGGTGGGGGCTGTTTCAAATGCCTGCCAGGAAGCGGTGCAAAACTATGTCTTTGTCTCCTACAGGAAGGGAGACCTGGGTGGATTTGAGTACAAAATGAAGGATTATAAAGAGAAATGGAGTTAATATCTAAACTATAACTTTGATAGAAAAGACTTCCTAATTCTTTTATTATCTTTCTATTTCAGCCTTTCTTTCTTTTCATATCTTTATAAAAGATAGCTTTGTACCGCTTTCTAGTGCCTGACTCAATAATTCCATCATCTCTACTGGAAAGCCCTTAAAGAACAGCTACTCAGCTAGAAACACATAACATTATTTTTAAAAATTAGTCAGGACATGCTATCTTGAAAGAGCTTTCCAGTTCTAATCAAATGCTTCAGGAAAGAATATGGTATCTTATTTAAAAAGACTAAAAAGGCTATGCATATATATAAAAGCCTAAGCAACCAAATGATTGAATGACTGGTCAACCGATTGTTATGATGTACACTGACAACCAGGGGGCAGACAATGCAGATGCTGTCCTCTGGTGGTCAGTATGCTCCCACAGTATGAGTGCCACTCAGCCGACAAGTGCCAGATGCTGGGCTCATGGTTGATGAGTGTAGCTGCAGCGCCATGAGCCTCTCCTGCCTCTGCTGCAGCACTACTGAGTGGCAGTGGCAGCTGGCGCAGCCAGGCCAGGATGAGTGGGAGTTATGCAGTGCCTGTCCTTGGCTCAGGCTATTCCCTACCCACTTGCTGCTTCGCACACTACTACATCCCTTGGGGTCCTGGATTGCGAGAGGACACAGGCCAGGCTGAGAGATTCCACCGATGCATGAATACATGCACTGCACCTCTAGTTGAAGAATAAGAATCTAAACAGTCTAACCTGATTGGTAGTATATCAACTGAAGCAGATGATACAAAATTCAGTAATCACAGTGATTTGGTTTAGTTTATGAAAATGTGTAAAGAAAAACAATGTAAGAATTGAAAAGGAAATGGTTTCAATTTAAACAATTTTCCAATGAAGCACAATGAAAGAATAACAGTGTAATTATCACATTTCTTTGACTGACAAATTATTATACTTGATTTTGTTATATAAATCCTAGCCTATGCTAAAATTTTGTAACATGTACTCTCAATTATTATTCTTTAGAAAAGTTGAAATTTATTTTCATGAGAGAACAAATTTAATTTTACCCCAGAGAAATATAATTTGTTAATCTTTCACTGTCAGATAATTTAGATACAATTTTTGGAAAATTATGATGGTGTTCTGAACGCTGCATGGCAAATAGAAACAAATCTTGCATTTTTAGAATAAACATATCAATAAATGACAATGCAAGCTCTTAGGACTCTCTAGCTTTTGTTTTAATAAATTCTGTCAAAGCAAGCAATAGCCATAGCCCTGTTCTCCAGTCATTCTTTGTAAATGCATTCACAGCAAGAGGCTCTGTGAGTTTATTTTGGGGAAGGAACAAAAGCATAGCATCTTCATCTATATACATAAAAGCTTAAGTGACAGTTACGACCAGTAGACCAAATGACTGGTTGACCCCAGTCACTGTGATGCACACTGACCACCAGGGGGCACAACTAACCTCCTGCGGCTGGCCAACTTCCCATGGTCCCTTCCCCCAGCAGGCCAGCCCCTATTGGCCTCTGTCAGGACTGGGCAAGATGGCCCTGATCACCCCAATCTCAGGCTAGGTCAAGGGACCCCACCTGTGCTCAAATTTGGGCATCAGGCCTCTAGTTATTTAATAATGTAGGAGTAGCTAGAGGCCAACATTTCCCTTTTCTTGTCATGTCATGCCCCTGACCAAGCCAAACTTGATAAGCATTTCTTCATTTATATATGAGAGCAGGGATTATCATTTTTTGAAAGTAAGCATTTTAGAGGAAGGAAGATGGCTGCCGATGAGAAGGCAGACTGAAAGACAGTGAGAGAGAGAGAGAAGGAACGGAGGGTGTGTGGATGTACCAAGCATGGAAATTTGTGGGTGTGCAACAGCTATACTCCAGAGGAATGTTGGAGAACCCGAATGGGGCTCCCTTAACCGGGCGCTGCCTCCACTGCTGCTGAAATCTCTCCCGGAGCTGCGGACTTGGCTGCAGGAACCGGGCCATCTTGGGTGACTATTACAAGGAACATATACATCCAGGGATACTGCAAACAGGTCACCCAGGGACCAGCCAGGAACCCAGGAACACCGGAGCTCAAACCAAGCATACGTGGACCCAGACAAGCCCTGCACCTCCTCACGGATAGCTCAGATTTCACTTGTTAAAAGCGTGGTTTGTATTCCAGGTGGGAGAGTTGAACGAGCACAGGAGAAATCTCTGTGCAGCAGAGTCTGCGCCCCTCCCCTCGGGGCCAGCCTGCGCTCCACAAAGTCCGAGGCTGTTGGCACCAGCGTGACCTGAGTGTGGGAAGGGGTCCCGCAGGCTGCTAGCAGAAGGGAACCAAAAAAAACCCACCCCATAACTGATCAGGTCTCGAAAAGACAGCCTCGGTTTTGGGTCGCGGAGGAGAGACATAGGGAGAGTTACGCACAGAGCTGGAGGAGGAAGGGAGCCCGCGCATCTCTTTGGAGAGGTTCATTTTTCCCTCTCGTTATTAAAGCTAGGCTTGGGATTACTAAACCCAATACATAGGAGCACCCAATTGGGGCCGCACGTGGAGACTGCAGGGGAAAAGCCTGTTTGTGTGTCTTGAGAAGCAGAGCACGAAGTGACGGATTCAGAAACCAGTTCAGGGGCAGTCCATTCTGCCAAACTTGTATTAATTGTGATAGGGAAAACAAAACCTAAATGCCGGCTAGAGAGGACTTGTAGCCAAAGAGGTCACTCTAGAAACACTGCCACCCAGAGGCTGAATCACAAACTGACTCTTCTGTAAATACAAATAAAGGCAGAAATACGGCCGGCTTTTAAGTCAGGAATGGTGTACGACGCAGAGGAGTAGTAAATCACAGAAAACTTCCATACTTTCCTGAATAGCTGACAAGACTTAGGTGCACCAATCAGAAGAGGAGAAGAAGTGAATGACCCTCACTACTCCACATTTTTCTATCTTTTTTTAATTTTTTCTTTTTTTAATTTTTATCTTTTTCTTTTTTTTCCTTTAAGAAACAATTTTTGTCTTTTTTCCTCACTTGATTTTACCTTTTTAATTATTGTATCTTTATTTTTAATCAATATTATTACTACTACTATGTTTTTTCTTTTTCTAAGAGTCATTTTATTTTATCTTTATATTATTTTGAGATTAGTGTTCTTCATTCTATTTTCAGATTTCCTATAGCATCATTTTACTCTATCTCAACTTTACCTTTATGCCAACACTCTCTTCCTCACTATTCCCCTATTTCTGTCCTGTTTCTCTGAATCAACTCATGCTTTAGATTCTCCCTATTCCCTCTTTTTACCCCCCTGTTACAATTTCACCCTACTAAGATATCTAATTTCCAATCCCCTGCTCCAAGCCCACAGATACCTCACTCCTTTCTTTCTTCATTATCCAAAATTTTTTTTCTCTCTCTCTCTGTTGTTCTGCTGTTGTTTCGTTAACTGTTGATTATACTGGGGTTTTTATAATTGTTGGTGAGACTGTCTTGCTTTTTCTTTTTGTTTTTTGGTTGTATTTTAGTTATTTTTTTTATTCTGTTTACCTTGTTAGATATTAATTGTTAATTGATTGATTAGTTGATGTACTCCATTCATCTATAGGTCTTTATAGATGGTATTTGTTGCTACTAGTAACCATTCTATTTGAGTTTTCTCCCCATATAATCTCTTTCCCCCTTTTATTTCATTCTTTTTTATCGCTGTTACCTTTTTTTTTCTTTGCCTTCCTTTTCCCAAATTTGTTTTGGCACTCCCTTTCCCCCTTTTTTCTTCTTCTTTTTCTTTCTTCTTTACTCCCTAACTCTCTTTTTTATGGTGGTGACCGTTAGTGGGTTATAAGTATCGTGAATACATTTGGGTTCACATCCTTGTGCATTGTGCCTTGCAGTGTTGTATTTTGTGCCTTTAAATCAACACAGGAGAGAAAAAAAAACTATATAACCATATACCCAGAGAAGATAGATCATGGGGAGACAAAGAAACAGCCCGCATATGAAAGAAAAACAGGCATCACCAGAAAGGGAAGTAAATAAAATGGAGGCAAGTAACTTGTCAGAGAAAGAGTTCAGAGAAATGGTCCTAAGGTGGATGAAAAGAATTGAAGACAAATTTTACAGTATGTGTAAGAACCAATAGGAAATGAAGAAGAGCCAAGAGTAAATGAAGAAGAACCAAGAGGAAATGCAAAACGACATCACTGCTATGAAGAACTCAATAGAAAGCATCAAGAGTAGACTAGAAGAAGCAGAGGACCGCATCAGTGAGCTAGAAGACAAGGTATAAAAAATTACAAAAGCAGAACAGAGCCTAGAAAAAAGAATTAAAAAGCAGGAGGAGAGTCTAAGAGAACTTTGGGACAACACAAAATGAAACAACATACGCATAAAAAGGGTGCCAGAAGGAAAAGAAACTGAACAAGGAATAGAAAACTTGTTTGAAGAAATAATGACAGAAAACTCCCCTGAAATAAGGAAGAAAAAGCCCACACAAATCCAAGAAGCCCACAAGAGTTCCAATCAAAGTGAACCCCAAAAGACCAATGCCAAGGCACATTATAATTAAATTGGCAAACACCAATGACAAAGAAAAAATCGTAAAAGCGGCCCGAGAGAGACAGAAAATTATCTACAAAGACTCCCCAATCAGACTAGCGACTGATTTCTCAACAGAAACACATCAGGCAAGAAGGGAATGGAATGAAATATACAAAGTCATGCAAAGGAAGGGTCTGAATCCAAGAATACTGTACCCAGCAAGGCTATCAATCAAAATTGAGGGTGAAATTAGAAGCTTCACAGACAAAAAAGGACTAAGGGAGTTTGTTACTACCAAACCAGCAATGCAAGAAATGTTAAAGGGGCTACTGTAAAAAGTAAAAATAGGAAACGAAGAAGGAACACAAGGGTAAAGAAGAAAAATGGCGACAAACAAGTATTTATTAATAATAACTTTAAAGGTAAATGGGTTAAATGCTCCAATCAAAAGACATAGGGTAACTGAGTGGATAAGAAAACGTGACCCACATATCTTCTGTTTACAGGAAACCCACCTCAGAAAAGAAGATGCACACAGACTGATGGCGAAAGGATGGAAACATGTTTCACAGGCCAATGGAAATGAAAAAAAACCTGGGGTAGCAATACTTATATCTGACAAATTAGATCTCAAAGTGAAGGACATAAAAAGAGATAAGGAAGGCCACTTCATTATACTAAAGGGAGCCATTCAGCAAGAAGAAATAACTCTGGTAAACATATACACACCCAATATAGGAGCACCCAAATACATAAAAAAACTTCTTGAAGATGTCAAGGGAGAGATTGATAGCAATACAATCATAGGGGGGGCATTAATACCCCACTATCACCGTTGGACAAATCCTCTAAACAAAAAATCAGCAAAGAAACATAAATCCTAAATGACTCACTAGAGCAGATGGACTTAATAGACATCTTCAGAACACTTCACCCCAAAGCCACAGAATATACATTCTTTTCAAGTGCACATGGGTGATTCTCAAAGGCAGACCATATTTTGGGGCACAGGAAAAGTCTCTTCAAATTCAAGAAGATAGAAACCATATCAAGCATCTTCTCAGATCACAATGGCATAAAACTGGAAATCAATTACAATAAAAACAATCCAAAAAATCAAACACATGGAGACTAAACAGCACGCTATTAAATAATGACTGGGTTACCACAGAGATCAAAGAAGAAATAAAAAACATCATTGCAACAAATGACAATGAAAATACAACAATCCAAAATCTATGGGACACAGTGAAAGCAGTCTTGAGAGGGAAGTTCATAGCTCTACAAACCTACTACAGAAAACAAGAAACAATGATAATAAATTATCTAATCCTGCAACTCAAAGATTAAAAAGAGAGCAACAAGAAAAGCCCAGTGTAAGCAGAAGGAAGGAAATTATAAAGATCAGAGCGGAGATAAATGACTTAGAGACCAAAAAGACAATACAAAAGATCAATGAAACCAACAGCTGGTTCTTTGAAAGGATAAACACGATTGATCCACCTCTAGCCAGGCTCACCAAGAAGCAAAGAGAGAGGACCCTAATAAACAAAATCAGAAATGAAAAAGGAGAAATAACAACAGACCCTTCAGAAATACAGAGGATAGTTAAAGAATAATATGAACAACTCTATTCTAACAAATGGGACAACTTCGAGGAAATGGACATATTCCTAGAAAAGTACAACATTCCAAAACTCAATCAGGAAGAATATAAAAATCTCAATAGGCCAATCACTATGGAAGAAATTGAAGCAGTAATAAAAAAGCTCCCAGCAAACAAAAGCCCTGGGCCAGATGGCTTCACAGGGCAGGTTTACCAAACATTTAAGGAAGAACTAAAACCTATCCTCCTCAGACTATTCCAAAAAATTTGAGAGGAAGGAACACTTCCAAACTCATTCTATGAAGCCAGCATTACCCTAATAACAAAACCAGACAAAGACAACACAATGAAAGAGAATTACAGGCCAATATCCCTCATGAACATAGATGCCAAAATCCTCAACAAAATACTAGCAAACCGGATCCAACAGTACATCAGAAGGATCATACACCACGACCAAGTAGGATTTATCCCAGGGATGCAAGGTTGGTACAATATCCGCAAATCAATAAATATGATACATCACATAAACAAATTAAGAGACAAAAAACACTTAATCATATCAATTGGTGCAGAAAAAGCTTTTGACAAAATCCAGCATGCATTTTTGATAAAAACTCTCAGCAAGATAGGAATAGAAGGATCTTACCTCAACATAATAAAAGCTATTTATGACAGACCCACAGCCAACATCATACTCAATGAGAAAAAACTAAAACCATTTCACCTTAGAACAGGAACAAGACAGGGTTGCCCACTCTCACCACTCCTGTTTGACATAGTACTGAAAGTATTAGCCATTGCGATTAGACAAGAAGAAGACATAAAAGGCATCCAAATTGGAAAAGAAGAAGTAAAACTCTCCTTATTCGCAGATGACATGATATTGTACATAAAAAAAAAAACCCTAAAGACTCCATCTTAAAATTATTAGACTTAATAAATGAATTCGGAAATGTAGCAGGATACAAAATTAATGCCAAGAAATCTATGACATTTTTGTACACT